>JAGSPU010000098.1:0-30170 GCA_019321725.1 Paulownia fortunei | reverse complement strand
AGTCATAAGTATTGTAAGCTCACGACTAACTTAGAGTTAATCTGAAAGGACACATTAAGTTGGAAAGAGTACACTTCTAACTAGAATTTACTCAAGGATTAGATCAAATTAATTAACAAATATTAATTAATTTGGGGCTTAAATTAATATATCCAAATAAAATAATATGATTATATAATTGGACCTAATTAAATTAGGGAGCCTATGTGGAGCTAACTTAATTAATTGATATGATCAATTAATTAGGTAGGGTATAGATTAATTTAAGGAGCTAAATTAATTTATTCGACAAAATAATATGGTTATTTGATTGGATCTAATTTTAGGAACCTTACTTATGATCAATTAATTAATTGATATGATCAATTAATTAAATTGGGCATATTAAATAATAAGATTATCTAGTAGATTCTAATATGATTAGAAAGTCCATGTAGAACTAATTAATTAATTAATTGGATTAATTAATTAAGTTTGACTTATTTAATTGATAGGGATCAATTAATTGGACTTAATTAAATTAATTAAAGTCCAAGCCCAAGCTAATCGACTAGTAGGAGACCCATTAGGAAGCTTAATTACAAGAATTAAACTTGTATTGGAGTTTGATGGAAAGAAAGAATCAAATAAGGAAATGAGTAAGTGGAAACCTAGTAAGACTAGGATTGGAAGAGTCCTTATAAATGAGTAAGTGAAAACCTAGTGCAACTAGGATTCTTCCAATCCTATATAAGGACTCTTCCTTGTGGCTAATTTTGTCAATCTAAGAGAAGCAAAAAAATTGGCCAACAGTCCATGGAGAAAAATCACCCCCATTTGTCTTTATTCTTTGATTCCTTTCCTCCATTAAAAGGTTCCACCTTTTGATCATGGGTTTAATTCTTTTATTCACTAGTTGAATTAAGAATTCTAAGAATTGAACTCCATATTTTATAGATTAGAATAGGTTTTTTGAATCCACTAGCTTGGATTTAATTGGTATGGAAAACTTCAACGTGTGGATATGTTTAGAGGAGTAACATTTGGGACTTTAAGTGAACTATTTCCAACAAAGGGGTATGAAATCAAGATTCGCAAAAGCAATTCATGGATGGATACAAGATTTGTGAAGAAGTTCGTAGAGAGAAAATGATTTGAATTATTTTTATGCATCTTCATCATCAGAGTGCAAATCAAGATAAAGGTTTTTGAAACCTTCTTGGTTTAAGTATCAGAAAACACCCAACTAAATAATCGTGAAAGGATTCTTGGATTTATTTTTATTACATGTGATGTAATTGTTTTTGTTGTTTCTGAAAAATTTTAAATTCCACTGTGTATATGTTTTTCAAAATCATGCGAACCCAACAATGGTATTAAATTCAAGGTTCATGTGTTTTTGGTATTTTTCAATTATGTTTATTTGATTTATGTGATAAATTAATTATTTATATGTAATTGACTTTGAATCAATGAATTTCTTTGTTTGGGATCATGTGTTTATTGTTGTCAAGAGTTGGAATGAATAAACAAAATAGAACTAATAAAAAAGCAACCAAAAATCAATAACGTAGGTGAGACAGTGAGGCTAGCACGACACCAGTTGGAATTGCTGCGAGAGCAGTCTTTTAAGTTCCAATTCATAGGAATGCCTCTTTTGTTCCATCTAATTGCATAATTGTTATGTGATTGATTTGTTTTAATTGTTAAAACATGAAAAAAGATCAAAACAAAATGAATTACCACAAAAGTTGATTTCTTGATTCGAGTTTGATACTTGAGTTCAAGATTTCAAGTTTTGCATTCAAGAATTTGATTCTTGAATTCATGAATTCAAGATTTTGGGAATCTTGAAACTTTTGATTCAAGAACTTCAAGATTTATGAAATATTGAAATCATTGAATTGATAGTAAAAATAAAATCAAGTTGACTTCTTGATAAAAAAAATTAGTTTATTGATTAAGTTTCCCAAGATTTCTTGATAAGATCAAGAAATCAAGAATTCTTGATGGTGATCATGAAAAATGGCAAAAGTTCTAAACTTAAGCCTATTTCATTTTCACAATGCAAACGTAGCATGAAAAATTGGTTTTTAAAAATTAAAATTAATATTTAATTTTATAAAAAATTATTTTTCTTGAAAAAGTAAGAATCTTGACCCTGAATTTGAAAGAAATTGCACATAACGTAATCAGTAAAATTATATGCTTTCATTATCATGTGATGATTTATGTTAAGCATGCTAGTTGAATGATCATAGAGCCTAGTCCAATGTGATTAGTTTAATATGCACTTATTGGTTATTTTTTGGGTTTTAATTAAAATGAGGTCAGCAAGTCTCACATTTCTCTAGTTTTCTATTCTAGATGTATTTTTATCTCCCTTCTATATATCTCATCTTTGAATTGTTCCAAGTTTTCTATTAGGAAGCCCAATTGGAGTGAAATAATTAATTGATTGGATCAGTTAATTGAGATAGCCATAAAATAATTTAATTATTAAGTTAATTTACTCAATTAAATAATTAAATTATTTAATTGAGCCTAATTTGATTAGGTGGGCTTAATGGAATTAAATTAATTGATTGGAATCAATTAATCAATTAATTAAATTTGGGTCCAATCAATTAATTAAATTAATTATGGATTTAATTAAGAGTCCAAGTCCAATTCAAGTGGTCTATTAAGAGATGCCCACAAGAGTTATTGGAAATAGATGGAGTTCTAAAAATTATATATTTTTGGAAATATCTAATTAGATTAGATATGATTATCTCTTAATATCTTGTGAAGATAAGAGAGATAGAGTTAGAGATTTTTTGGGGATCTTGTGATCAACCAAAATCCTTCAACCAATAAATAAAGAGGCCGGACTCTTGGAATTTACTAGATAGGGCCGAAAATTTGAGTGTGAGATTTATTCTACTGCATAACTAGAGAGGGTCGAAAATTGTGAGATTTATTTTCAAAACCTCACTCACATATATAATTCATCAACCACTATTTTTGGCTTAAGATGAAGATAATTTTGAGGGATACAAATGTTCCTCGAGATCACTTAGTATCTCAATTATCAAAATTAAGCCCACACCTTTTAAATTCTTGCTAAGTAATTTGCCCAATGGTTGCATACTTGGTGTATTTTGTGACTTAGGTGAGAATTTTGATATTGATTTTAACACTACTTGAAGAATGTTTAGAAGAGTAAGTTTTGTGAACATATATGAAAGTATTATACATAACAAAAGATAATAATTATAAAAATTAACGATGTCTATGTATTATTGCAAGGTCTAACTAATTTGTAATTGTAAAGACACTCCAATTGTATATATTTTAGCTTCTGTAAGTATTGAATTTTTAGTTTTAATTTGGTTTAGTCAGTTTAATTACTAATTTGAGTATTAGATACTCTAAATTTTCAGCCACTTCTAAAATCTGTCGGGTTCACTTAACTGCGGGGTATAAACCCAATAGTATTTAATTGTAAATGAACATTTTCACATATACTTATATGTGTATATAAGTATTTAGGGGGTATAACAATATTTACTCATGTATTTATGTATATAAACAAATATATATATATATATGTGTGTGTGTATTATACATGAATATGCATACTTAAATACACAATATCATACATATAACAATATAATATATGATGTGGTCATACCTTGATGGTACATTAGGCCTCCTTGAATCTTCGAGAAGGGTCTTTTCGTGATCTTCCTTCTTGCCCCAAATTGACTGGTAGATAGAGTCCCTCCTACGACACAAACAAATAGTAAAGCATTTTCGGGGTTAGCCCGTAGATACCTCTTCGATGCTCAAGTTTGCCATCGGCCTAGAGAAAGAGTGAATGCCATAATATTAAAAGTGTACTTTCAAATGGTAGAGAATGGGATATTTATATAAGAATGTGGGAGGTTGTGATCCTATGTAGTATGGTGCATAGACCATTTAGGCTTTATGAGCTTGCGGGCTTTGGCCTTGTCGCCTCAATGGGCTTAGCCTAAGCGTTATAACCATCTTCTTTATTAACACATCATCTTTGTTGGCCCTTTGCACTTAGCCTATTGGACCCTATGGACTATGGCACATCATAATCCCCAATCTTGGGCAAGCCTCATGTATGGAGGTTGGTCGAGAGTAAGTCATTTGGGTGACTAGACTTAGCCTGAGATGATATGAATGTAGCTTAGATTCTATTAGGTTTGTAAAATCACGGGACTATGCATAACATAAATTTAAATTTTAAACATATGTATAAATGATTTATACATATAGTCCTGAATTCGATGTGATTAATCAACTCACACCTGAATATTTTATTTTATAAAAAAATATATTCGTGAATATACTTATATCAAGCACTTTAGTTGATGATGATAATTTAAACGATTCAAATGGTGACCTAAGTTAGAAATAATTTGTCGTCCATTCATCAATATGTAAGAGGTAATCAAAATTAAATCTCTAAAAATGAAATAGTTTTCATGTTTTATTGAAAAGTAAATCCTTCTCCATCCAAAACAGGAATGAAGATAATGTTATTGACAATCTCTGGAACATAAAGATAATTATTTAAAAGTAAAACTACTTTCTTTTCCAAAGCTAAGCTGACAGTTCTTATGGCTAATGCAACAACCTTTGCTCCATTCCCCAGCTACAGGACCATCTCTTCTCTACTTAGCTTTATGCTTCTTCCCATCACCAGCAAATCATTGCAATGATGAGATACATAGACAATATCCAATACCCAAGAAACATCATTAACTGATAAGTTAACTTCACAAAATAAATACCTGAACTCTTTAGGCTCATAAGGTACTCATTGTAATTGTCATCGTAGTAGTGGCACTTGTCATTATTCTTATTTGAACTCTTCGAGATGCCACCGTTGCCTTTATCCTGTTGGACTTCGAGAAACTTTCCCCTTCCCCTCCCCTTCTTAGGGTTTGTAGCCTTCGATTTGGATGAGGATCCAACAAGCATGACCGACTTGTCCTTTTTCATAGTAGACTCAACCGTCTTCAACAGGTTAACCAGCTCAGCAAGGCTAGTTTCCATCTTATATATGTTGAAGTTGATGACAAAGGTATCAAATGATGAAGACAGAGACTGTAGGATGAGGTTCAAATAGAGTTTCTTGTCCATACGACTCTAAGTAAGTCAAGCCTTTCTATCAAGCCTATCATTTTTAATCCATGGTCGTGGACTAAAGAGCCCTCCATCATACGAGTCCTGAAAAGCTCTTTTGAGATTTGATATCTTGCTTACCTAGTGTGTTCATCATACAAATCTTGTAGGTGAACATAGATATTATGCGTATGCACATGTATCTCGCCTTGTCTCTGCAACTCGTTTGACATTGATGCCAGCATATAGCATCGTGCTTGCAGATCATTATCAACCAATTAATTTATTTGCTTCCAAGATTGATGCAAGTGGATTTTTAGCCATTTTATAGACAATCTATAAAATTAAAACAATGCAGAAATGAGCATTCTTTCAAAAACATATATTATTTATAATAAGGTCTTTGGTTACAAATATCTCCCACTATTTTATTCGAATTCTATCACCCTAATAGCAATTCGGGAAATCATATTTTCTAGTGGTCTTGAGGCCAAATCAATATGTCGTATGCCCTAATTTTATGGGCCCATAAAATATACTGATAGATGGTTAACTTTTAACTATTGTATCTTTATACAACCCTCAAGATGTATTGCTTTACTTCTTCCCATATACCCAAATTTTATGAGCCAATATGGTACTAAGTGTCAAGCAAGATCCATCTAACCTCCATGTAGATAGAGGATCAAAGTGTTTCATGACACATGCCCAACGTACAGACTAGTCTATTCCATGGGACTCGCCATGATTAGTAGTGATCACAACTTTTTATCACAAAATCATTCCACGACTTATGGCCAATGACTAAGTGAGGTAGCATCATCATGTCATCTACTTTTGATGACAAGTATGGATTATTGGGTCCAACCCAATTTTATCCATATTTACTTGAAATCGGAATTTTAAAAAAAAAATTACTTGATTTTTCAATTCAAGTAAGGTTATTGTTCGTGAAATATTTTGCAAACAGCAAGTGCAGGGTGTCAAGTTTTAATACAATGGTGAGTTGAGTATCGTATCCACAAGGATTATAATAAAAAATTACGACAAGTATTGTAGTTCCAATAGTCCTAATTTTATCTAGAAAATCAAGTGATGATTGGTAAACAAAGTTGAATAAGATAAAAATTGCAAAGATAAAACTAGAGTTCTTACAACTAATACAATAAACACCTTATGAACAAGAAATTCTAGAGGAATGACTCACCTAATTATCACTTATGTTGTTGCTTCCAAAATATACTAATTCAAGTCAACAATACATGTAAGTCAAGAATTCATAAGCTCGTCAATTCCCTCTCTTGAGTGCCGAATTGATTATGAGTTCTAATATGAATTTCAATATCTCTATAAAAACTCAAGAATAAAACTGTACAAAGGTTCAATGAATTATTCTTCAAAACTTCAAAGGTTTCATAAGCTTCTCAACTTTATGATTCCTAGGTTATGTTATCTTTATGATCATGTATAATATTCCCTCTCTCGAGTATCGAATCTCATACATCAAACACTCTCAATTAATGGCCAAATAATCAACATGCAATATTAAATAAGATAACACAAATAAGATGAATAACTTGAACTAATAATAATTGAAATTCAAAATATAGGATCACATAAGTTTACATCATCCTCTAAAAAGAAATGTTTAGTTCATCATATATGAATATAACTTCATTAAATACATAATAAAGAGTATGAAAATTGTTCACCAATTTGTGAAGTGGAAGAAATGGTTGAAGCTCTCCTTGTTTTCAAGAATGATTCTCTTCTCACCATGAATGGCTTCTTCTGTCCAGCATACTTCTTTCTGCCCAGAACAACTTCCCACATCTAAGAATGCCTTTGGAGGCTCTTTTAGGTCCTTAAAATCAGATGGGAAAAGCCCAAAACCCATTTTTCCCCTTTTATCCACGTGGCACGCATAGGCACTAACTAGACAGCCTGGCACAACTAGGCGCTGAACATTCTATCTTCAACATCTGCAGCCTTTTTAAACCAACTTTTCATGATGTTATAAGCTGAACCAGTTTTTAGTGTCTTCATATTAATTTTACTCTATGTCTTGGATTTCCACAAGCACTTGAATCAACTAATTATGACATCTATGGAGATAGTTATGCCTGAAATACCAAAATGTGTCATAGCAAAAAAATTTAACCCAATGCTGACTCTTAAACTCGTTTTTTCTCATTGAGATCGATAGAATTGGATTTTGTGGTAAACATAGAATTTATAGATATATCTTTTGGCTTTCTATTGGTTTAAGAATAAAGTCAAAATTAAAATACGAAAACTACCATTAGTTGCACCACAATTTAGATTTTTCAACATTTCAATCAAGTTTTTGGTTTCTTTCCATTTTCTTCTCCTTTTGTCATTACCTACCAAATTTCAAACTAAATACATAAAAAGTAGCAAAAACACTTGAAAATAAACCAAATGTTAATCAAAAGATATATGAATTGTTGTTATAAAATCAACTTATCAGTTATTTATTTTAACCAAGACCTCATCAATTTTAATTTCAATTTATTTTTCTTTAAGGATCGGATAGTGTTGTTCTTAAATGCTCATTACACTCACCAAATATCCCTTACAGCTACTATCTAATAATTTTTGTGCTTTCAATGTTGATATAATTAGGAATTTGGAGCTTTTTATGATTCCAATAAAGGTTAATGGTTCCCTTTCTGGAGGTTGAAAAGTTATTTTCTTTCTTTAAAAATTTATAGTAGCACGATAACTTGACAATCAATCCAAACCTATAATTATATCATAGTCATTCATAACCAATACAGTTAAATCAGCGTAGAGTTCTCTATTTTCAATGGGAATAACACAATCTCTTAAAACATAGTTAGTTTGTTTTGAATCTCCAGAAGAAATTATCACATTGTAGCTGACCTCAATAGTATCAGGTACTCTAACCAGCCTCTTCACATACTCAGTGGATATAAATTAGTGTGTAGCTTCAGAATCAAATAATATAAATGCTGGAATACCAAAGATAGAGAATTTACCTGTTACCACTAATGGGTTCTCCTCAGCATCTGATCTAGTGATGGTAAAGACTCTAGCTGGCACTTTTTTTGTCCTGTTGGATTTGGATTATTTGGGCATGCTCTGGCAATATATTCGACCTACCCACACACAAAGCAGGTTCTAGTCTCTGTAGGGCAGACTCCACTGTGCTGACCACCACATTTAGGGCAAGAAGATTGTGATATTGATGCTTTACCTTGATCAATTTTTGTACGCTTACTCTGATCCTACTGTTGTTGCCCTTGTCTTAGTTGAAATTTAGATTTTTGATTTTGCATTTGAAATAGTCTTTTCTTTTCATTTCCACATCGTTGCCCTTGTCATTGCTTAAATTGGCGTCGAATCTCCTGAGCATGGGAAATTCTAAGTTCAGCTTGTTCTGCCACTAATGTTCTCTTAGCAATTTGTGAGTATATCACTCCTTGGATTCCTGTCATATTCACATCTCTATATAGCTCTAATCTCAAGCCATCAAGAAATCTTTCAACTTTCTATGCATCAGGTTGACCATATATGTGGCAAATCTGGACAACTATTCAAACTTACGAATGTATTCTCCAACTATCATAGTTCCCTCCAAGCTTTGTAAGTTAATTAATGATAACATCACGATCATTATTCGGAATAGGTGTCTCATGTCCTGAGGTTCTTGCTCCACTACTACTTTCACCCTTTATTCTCACCATAACTGCAATACCATTTTTTATAACATTTTTTATATCAAATGGCCAATATAATTCTTAAAATATATATAATGCATTATAACATAAAATTAAACTTATTAACATGGTTGTGCTCCATAAGTTCCAAGATCATGTACATAGACAGTCTATAGAATCAAAACCTGGGCTCTGATACCACTCTGTCACAACCTCCCAAAAATATGTATACATATATAGAAACAACATGTGCAACATAGTTTGTGCATGTAAGCGTGTGTATAACTTTTTTTTTCATCTAGTTAGTTTAACAAAATACTAATAAAAGTAAAGTGTTTTCACATCCTGTAATACTGTATATACATAGATAATTATTTGAACAATAACAAGGTCTATCAAAATCATCACAAATTCAAACTCATTTACAATAGAGTCTTGACAGTGATATACTGGATAAAGTCACTAATATAATACAATAGACTGTAAAATCAAAAACACATTCCACAAAATAGTCCAACAGGTCGTCATCTATGTACATTGATCTTTGAAAGCCTGTAGGAGCTCCACTGCCAGCCCAGTAAACCAGAGGTCTCAAATCTCACCATGCTCACCTACAATGCATGAACTATATAAGCTAACACTCAATAAGTAAAAATCATGCATGCCAAGAGTATGATAGAAAATCTTATTTAACTCATCTCCAAGATATGATGCTAGAACTGTGTCATATTTGAATACTCATAAATCAAAGAGTTTTTATTCAAAATTACTTCATTTTATAAGACCCTTAGCCCACCTACTATGCACCAAAAAGAGTTCTACATAATATCAATAATGAAATGGCCAATAACCATTTGATACAATCTAGTGGACCATCCTCCCGTGACCCCCAAAGGTACACCCCCTGTCTTCCTCTATGATCACCCGACAAGTATCCCACCCGCGGCATCAATCATAACAAAGGAACAGTTAAGTGGACCATCCTCTTGTGAAGGTCCATCCCCTGTCTTTCCTTGTGATCCACCGAAAAGTATCCCACTTGTGGTTCCTAAAATATCACATAAGCATGCCTCAGTGCACTAGTAGTGGCCAATAAACATCTTTATACATGAAAATTATTTCTCAAATAATATCATGCATGCAAGAACATCAACTATACCTGTATGTCATACATGCACATGCAAATGGTCAAGAATAGTGTATTCAATATGAAATGCAAGTCATCTTGCTCTCAACATATTTCAGAAATCATAAGCCTCTTAAGGTACATAATATACTTGTAATCCAATTAATTTAAATATCATCAACACATTAGGTATAAATACTTCAAGACGTACTATGTTCACACATTGATTCATATATTGTTATTGCAAATGGATCTTTACTTACCTTTCACTTGGTTGGTGGCTTAGTCTAGATTTATTTAGTATTCCTCTCCAACCCTGGATGAAAAATAGCCTGTAATATTACCCAACATCAAGCACCATTCCCAATTTGGCAAGTTGAAAGCACAAAATCTCATACTAAGACCTTAAACACCAAGTTATCTAGGTAATAATCAAGCTTTTACAAACTAGAACCCAATATAGTCTCCCAAATACCTTAATTTCTCATCTTAGATACATGTAAATATCATGTAATTGAAGTATTATAACTCTAATAGCATGTACCTAATTGTTAGAACTCAATAGCAACATGTTTAGGTTAAAACATGCCAAGTTATCAAATGGGACATATTCATATTTTCATATTTTCTTACTGTCCAATTTAGTTGCATGATAATTTTGACATCCTTAAGCATATCCAATCACTCCAAAATTTTTACCACACTTATCTAACATGTATAAAAATGTAACTATATTATATAATTGCCAAAAATCACTGATTTACCTAAGAAGAAGTAGCCCCCTTATCACAACACAAAAACTACAAGTTCTATCATGATAGTTTTGAGTCTCTTCAAATATCAAACCATTTTTCAATTAATAACCTCTCAAAACTTACATACATCACCTAAAATCATATATAAACCCATATATGGTGAAATATATAAGTTTTAATCAAGTTATTATACATATATATAGCTTTAAATACTCAAAAATCAGCAAGTATATAATTTCTGTCCCTAGTGATTTTTATTGTGATTTTGCAACTACAAATCCTTCTTTTCTGAATTATAAGACCATAAATAACATCCTAGAATGATTATAAACAATAATAAAAGCTTTAGAAACCATAAACCCTCAAAAAATTCAAGAATTGAAATAAAAAACTTGAGTTTAGCTCACCTATGCACAATTTTAAGCTTCTATATGCTTCTCCCTTACTGTGATACTCGAACCTCTCACAACTCCCTTGGCCAATGTGAATCATGCATTACATACTACTTATATGCTAATTTGCATTAACATTTACATGGTATCTTATATAGCATTCTTAATCGTTAGATCTCTAATGCTATCACATGATATAAGTGGTTGAGATCTTATAACCTAATTAAGAAATTCTATACTTAAATAAGAAAAAGAATAGATTGGTCGATATATTGGATATTCATAGGTTATATGTTATAATTTTGGAAGTGTTAAAGTGTTACTAGTAAGTTTATATGATTCGATTTAATTAGATCGAGGTGTTTTAAAAGTATACATTCATGGATTGACATATTTGGGATACTGGACATGATATAATATGATTTAAGTGGCATAATACAAGGTCCATATGTGCATATGATTTTAGAAATGAAAACTAAACACTCATTTAAGAATTGGATGTCAATCGGTTTGGAGATCGAATGAACAGACATAGGAATTACCTATGGGAATGAATGGTGACTAAGATAGGTTGCAACCAAATAAGAATATGTGAGACACACAAGATTAGGGCTGCAAGATAAGAGAGAAAATCATATTATACCATTACATGCCACCTCATGCTTTCTTATTGAGCTTAAGCTAACACCTCAAATCCTTCACCCTTAAGCCACGACCAGACCATCATTTCAGCCATTCTCAACTTCCAAAAACACACCTTAAGGTATCCAAGTGCTCCAAATTGATTCCAAGTTGAAATAAAAGCAAGAAAAGTAAAGAAGAAGTGATTACTATCAAGTTTAACCTCAAAATCTGCATAGGTAACACTTATCTATGGTTTTGCCTTTGGTTTTTAGATTATTATAAATGGTTTTATTGTTTAATAAGCTTTCAATATCTCTTATAAAGTGTTATGAAGTTTTTAGTTAGACTTTGGTGCACAAAGAAAGGGTTTTTGATGACAAACACTTAATAGGAAATACTTGTGGCAGAAACTGTCACCTTACTGTTTTCTTGTATTTTAGGCTTCAAAAGTGTATGGTATATTGAATAAAACCTGTAATTATCATCATATTCATGTTTATATATGGGTTAAGAGTATTGGAATAAATTTTCATCGATTAGAAATTGAAATAGGGCATGATATTGAAGAGATTCTCAAAACTGTCACCATCGAATTTCAGATTCTGTCCTATGTGAAGTGGACTAGTTTTATAGTATTAAATCCATTAGTTTTGGCAAGGATATGACATTTTTGTCTCTTTTTATATGTTATATAAGTGTGGTAAAAATTTGGGAGTGATTGAATATACTTAAGGGTGACAAAATCATTAATGTCATGAAGTGCGTAAAACTGTCACGGTAGAAAAAATATGTTTCAATATGCTGTGAAAGGAGCTGAACTTGGAAAGCTATATCCGTGAGTTTTAGCCATTCTATAACATGGGTACATTGTTTTTGATGTTAGATAAGTGTGATAAATTTTTTGGAGTGAATGAATATGTCTAAGAGTGTCAAAATCATCATGCAAATTAATATAGCAACAAGAAAATGTGAAGTGGTGAATTTGTCTCATTTGGTTCATTAACATGTTCCAGCATAGATGTGGTGCATTTGATCCCCAACATTTAAGGAAATATTGTAAGAGTTATAATACATCAATTAAGTGAGATTAGTATACATTTAAGATGTGGAACAAAGGTACGTAGAATGTTGTATTAGGTTATAGTTTCTAAGTGGTAAGGTGTTAAATTGAGATTCAAGATCTTTATACTACATTAGGTATAATGAACTTGTTAATTGAGGATGGTGATAGGGCATATGACATATTGATTTGGCCTCAAGCCCACTAGAAAATATGATTTCCCGAATTGCTATTAGGGGTGATAGAATTCGAATAAAATAGTGGGAGACATTTGTAACCAATGACCTTATTATAAATAATATATGTTTTTGAAAGAATGTTCATTTCTGCATTGTTTTAATTTTGTAGATTGTCTATAAAATGGCTAAAAATCCACTTGCATCAATCCTGGAAGCAAATAAATTAATTGGTTGATGATTATCTGCAAGCACGATGCTATATGCTGGCATCAATGTCAAACGAGTTGTAGAGGCAAGATGAGGTACATGCGCATACGCATAATATCTATGTTCACCTATAAGATTTGTATGATGAACATACTAGGCAAGCGAGATATCAAATCTCGAAAGAGCTTTTCAGGACCTGTATGATGGAGGGCTCTTTAGTCCACGACCATGGATTAAAAATGATAGGCTTGATAGAAAGGCTTGACTTACTTAGAGTCGTATGGACAACAAACTCTATTTGGACCTCATCCTACAGTCTCTGTCTTCATCATTTGATACCTTTGTCATCAATTTCAACATACATAAGATGGAAACTAGCCTTGCTGAGCTGGTTAACCTATTGAAGACAGTTGAGTCTACTATGAAAAAGGACAAGTCGGTCATGCTTGTTGGATCCTCATACAATTCGAAGTCTACAAACCCTAAGAAGGGGAGGGGAAGGGGAAAGTTTCTCGAAATCCAACAAGATGAAGGCAACGGTGGCATCTCAAAGAGTTCAAATAAGGACGATGACAATTGCAATGAGTACCTTATGAGCCTAAAGAGTTCAGGTATTTGTTTTGTGAAGTTAACTTATCAGTTAATGATGTTTCTTAGGTATTGGATACTATCTATATGTCTCATCATTGCAATGATTTGCTGGTGATAGGAAGAAGCATAAAGCCAAGTAGAGGAGAGATGGTCCTGTAGCTGGGAAATAGAGCAAAGGTTGATGTATTAGCCATAAGAACTGTCAACTTAGCTTTGGAAAAGAAAGTAGTTTTACTTTTAAATAATTATCTTTATGTTCCAGAGATTGTCAATAACATTATCTCCATTCCTGTTTTGGATGGAGAATGTTTTACTTTTTCAATAAAATGTTCATTTACAATAAAATACTATTGGGTTTATACCCCACAGTTAAGTGAACCTGACAGATTTTAGAAGTAGCTGAAAATTTGGAGTGTCTAATACTCAAATTAGTAAGTAAACTGACTAAACCAAATTAAAACTAAAAATTCAATACTTACAGAAGCTAAAATATATACAACTGGAGTGTCTTTACAATTACAAATTAGTTAGACCTTGCGATAATACATAGACATCGTTAATTTTTATAATTATTATCTTTTGTTATGTATAATACTTTTCATATATGTTTGCAAAACTTACTCCTCTAAACATTCTTAAAGTAGTGTTAAAATCAATATCAAAATTCTCACCTAAGTCACAAAATACACTAAGTATTTGCCCATTGGGCAAATTACTTAGCAAGAATTTAAAAGGTGTGGGCTTAATTTTGATAATTGAGATACTAAGTGATCTCGAGGAACATTTGTATCCCTCAAAATTCTCTTCATCTTAAGCCAAAAATAGTGGTTGATGAATTATATATGTGAGTGAGGTTTTGAAATAAATCTCACAATTTTCGACCCTCTCTAGTTATGCAGTAGAATAAATCTCACACTCAAATTTTCGGCCCTATCTAGTAAATTCCAAGAGTCCGACCTCTTTATTAATTATGACTCAAAACCTTAAATGACTCAATGACTATGAATCCATTTCAAGTTCCAATAGCTCATTATGAATTGTTAGAAACCTTCTATCTAACATTCATCTTGCCTTAGTCATGAATTATGAAAACATAGGAGATTCACTTATTTTACTAGACAAGTGACGAATCATTTGTTAGCCACTCATTAACCTCCATACATGCCAATGTAATATCCAACGTATCCCCTTTGTGATTGTCAGATAATTAGAAGATATACCAAAATGGAACATGACATGCATAAGGCTACCATGGTGCCTCAAGTCCAAAGACTAGTCGTGTACTAATGTAACGTGGAAGTTCTTATTTTGACATACAACATTTCCAATTAAAAATTTCCATAATTATACAGTATTTGCCTTGTGTAATGCATTGGGATTATTTAGCTACTATGTTCACAGAAGTAATAATCGTAAAATGGACCCGAACAACTAGGCAATATTCAAGTACCTAAAAGGGCTAGCTATATCAGAGCTATTATATTGGAGTTGAGTTGTATCGCTTCCCATTCATTATGACTTGGCCCTTTTATGGTAGATATTGAGGCATAGACCCTTTTCTTCTATATTTTTTGAGAACGAGAATTCATATATGCTCTATTCGAAGTTGCTACCAGTATGTGCATGGTGTATTATGTTTTCGTATCAGAGCATTCTATGTTGATCTACCTCATAGCTGGATAGATAAATATTTGGATTTTGTGATTATTTTTTAACCGGCGTTGCTGAATATCAAAAGCTTATACATGGAATCCTATTTTTTAAAAATGAGTTGAAGGCGTAGGCATTATTGGAGCAGAATAAGCACTACATCGGGGGTTTATCAAGGTGTAGACAATGTTTCCAATTAAGAATTTTCAGGGATCAGTTCAGTGTATTTGTTTCTAACAAGCACCAACATACATGCACTAACGTCATTACGACGATCCTTATGGAGTGAGATATCCTCCTTATACGACCATGCATCGTATGCACGAGTTTTATTGAGCTTTTCGATGTCCCATCTCAAAAAGCTTTCGATTCAAAATTTATTTAAGATCAAAGTTTTAAAGAAATATTTCATGATCGTCATCATATGCGCGATCATGTCCGTAGCTAAGTTTGGTTAATGAACTTTATCTAATTAATATACGTAATTAAAGATAAAAAAAGATGTCTGTTATATTAATATAATTTGAAAAAGATTGTATTATAAATACAAGAGTATAAAAGACGTTCAATCTAATTGGCGCCTCGGGCACTACTCTAACAAATACTAGTAAAATTTTTTATATTTAAGAGTATTTAGTTAATAATTTATTTAAATAAATTTTTGTTAACTTAATTATTTAATTTAATATATGAATTATTACATGCAAACATCATATTTAATATAATAATCTTATATGTATAACATTTAAAAATAATTCAGTTTAGTTTATTTAATCAAACTTCACAAAATAGAACATTATTTCTACATACAAAAAAAAGATTAAATCTACTATTGAAACTTATTTATAAATACTTTTTATTTATTTTTATTTTTCAGCAAGATTTTGCAGACACTGTAAACTTAAACTTTTGCTTCTCAGCCATTTTTTCACTTTTTCTGGAAGTTGATTTTTTTTCTTCAAAGGAGAATTTTTGTAACACTCCTTTTTGTTTGAACGCTTGCTCAAGCGACGCCGAACCGGGCCTGTCTCATTTTTTTTTATCAAACCGAACGGTTTTATGTTGCAACGGTCCAATGGACTCAAGTATAAGTTTCAACTGTTTTCTCATCTGCCCTAGAACCCAAATTTCTTTTCTTAGTTCTCCCTATATTCTTTAACGACAGCAACAGCGCGTAGATTGAAAGGTAATAACAATGGGTAGCACCGCCGCAAACGGCGTCGTGGACAAGGGGGTTGATTTCGCCAACTATTTCTGCACCTACGGCTTCCTCTACCACCAGAAGGAGATGCTCTGCGACCGCGTACGGATGGACGCTTACTTCAATGCCATTTTCGAGAACAAACACCACTTCCAGGGAAAGGTACAAACTTTCTTTCAAAATAATGTGCTACTGTTTTCGTTGAATGCTACTGTGTGATATTTTGTTTTGATATTTTGGAGGGTATATCAGAATTATTGCTCATTACTCAACTTATTTTTACATGGAGATGAGCTATATATAAAGAGTTTTCAGCCACTGTGAATTGATTTGTAACTTGAGTTCTGCTGAGGCAATCTGATACTCCATTTTTTTCCTACCTTTACAGATAGGTATATTGTTTGTCCCTCTATCTATAGGTTCTTGATATTGCTATCTATTAGAGAGAATAATTGATGCTTTTAAAGCTATTAACAAGAATGCACACAAACAACTCTACTGGAAAGATAACTATTGAAAATTCTCTGTTTCTTGGTTATTTTGATGGAAATTTGTAAAGATTTGGACTGAGTTGGTTTATCCATGGAGTAGACTGTTCTAGATGTAGGAACGGGGAGTGGAATTCTAGCTATATGGTCTGCACAGGCAGGTGCAAGGAAAGTCTATGCAGTCGAAGCCACCAAGATGGCAGAACATGCGTGCGAACTTGTTAAAGCAAACAAGCTTCAGAATGTGGTTGAAGTTATTGAGGGATCAATGGAAGATGTTACTCTGCCAGAAAAAGGTTTACTTTTTAATCATCATCATCATCATTTTCTTCATTTATTGCACATATTGCTAATTTTGCATGTATTTTCCGCATCTTAGACACTTTTTTTGTTTGTGGGCAGTTGATGTAATTATTTCAGAATGGATGGGATACTTTCTTCTGCGTGAATCAATGTTGGACTCCGTAATCTGCGCTCGGGATCGCTGGCTGAAGCCAAATGGAGTCATGTTAGTACTTTTTTCTATAGATAATCTTCAGCTTTCTCTTGTGCTTCTTGCCTTTCCAGTTTTTTGTGCGAATAGTTGTTTCAATTTTTAAATAGTTGACAATGGCCTGCTTTGTGTATGTCAGCTTCAAATGTTTTGCCCCAAGCATAATTTTTAACTGATTTATTCTTCTCTGAATTATGTATTCATTTCCTAATTGGGCCTTGGAATGGCACTATATAACTGTATTCCTTCTCTTTCATGCACCAAAATACCTGGCTTTCCCTTCACTTTACTCCGAAGACAAAGTTTCATCGCCATTCTAATGGAAATTTTGGAACACATTTTAGGAGGGCTGCTTACCAGATGTTGCATCACATGTGTAGTGAGAGTGAAAAACAAAGTTTGTATTATAAGTTGGTGAATATATCACCAATTGAGTTTTAAGGGAAATGATTTTGGACCTTGGAAACTGACAATGTGTCATTTGGTTTTTTCACTTCTTCTCACGTCCTATATCACATAATTTTCAAAAAGGAGGAGGTGCTCCTGCCTCCAGGGCTCCAATCTGAAATAACAAACTCATAGTAAGATCGCCAGTCTTAAGGTATATGAGAAGTTTCTATTTCACTCGAAATATCTCAATTCCTTGGGTTATGTACAATTGATTTCTCCATCGAAAGGATTGGAAGAGTCTCAATCATTGATGCTTCACAGGATATCAACTACACTAATCTTTGAGTTACCATTTAAAACTATTAATGTTAACTGACCATATATACATGTGTACACATAAATATATGAAAAAATTTATAGACTCTGTAAGGCATTCCTGCTCTGAAAATTTTCTTAATGTTTATGCCTTCTGAACGCTTATTCCCACTCAAGCTTCTGCTTTTGGACCCACCCTCAATCTATTGAGATGAGGTGACCGCGGCAGAGTCCGGAGGCCTTTGAAGTATAGTTTTAAACCAAGCAAATATTCGAAATGTTATCCAAAAGCTGAGATCAGCCGTGTAATATATAGAGCCATTATGCAGTTCTAAAGGTCCTTTAAAAGGGTAAAGGTTGTCGTTGTTGTTGTAGTGGCTTTTTGTCTTTATTGCAAATTTCTCGTCTCTTGTTTGTCACCAAATAGAGCTGCCATATTTGGTGACTTCCCAATAGTCATGACCGGTGGAAATGACATCAACAAAATCACCGGCTATTACAAAGACTAATACATAATAAGCATTGAGTTGTGGTGCAAATTTTGATTAAGTTCTGTTTAATAACTGTAATTGCATTTTTTTTCTCACATTCCATCTTAGCTGCCCTAAAATTGTAGGGTAGTTTTATAGAGATTACATGTAATGATTTTGTTGGGGGAATAAAACATATGGTGTTGTTGGCAACCACATGCATCAAATTTACTTCGTATTCTGATGCAAATGCAAAACCACATTGACTGAATTTACTTTGTATTTCGATGCGAACTATTTTTGATTGCTGAATGAATTAATAAACTGTGAAAATTGATATTGAGTTTGTATGTTCTACTAAAGGGAAAACTACTTTGTGCTCCCATAAGGGTCCTGAGTGATTTGTAGTATTTAGAGTGCTATGTTTTAGCTCATTATGGTAACTCCATCCTTTATTATTTTATTGAATTTTTAGTAGTCATGGATTTTCATTAATTTCTGTTTTTCCAAAGGTACGATTCATGGGTTTTAAAAATTATGTTGGTTACTTTTATTTGTCTTTTATATAGAGTCCGGAGTGATATATACTTAGTGTTAGAGTTGTTTAGTAAAGAATTATTTAGTTAAGCAATTTCCTGGTAGAGTCTTATTCCATGTTCTAGAGGAGAAGATGCAGTCTATGTAGGGAAATATATATTGGTACTCGAGTTTCGCCCGTAGTGTCCTTTTGGTACCCTTAGTGTTAAAATGACTTAATTGGTACTTGAGTTTTACCTCAAGTATCAAAATGGTACCTCTTGGATGATGTCCATCCATTTCTCTGTTGCAATTTTAGTGTCAAAACTATTATACCCCTATGTACTACCATGAAAACTACCTAGCATATATCAAAATTTTGAACTTCCTACTCCATGGCCAAAGAAACTTTTTGATATCTTTTAAATCTTGCGAAGGACTTTATATCTTCAATGGAAATTTTTTGAATGTATCTTTTCTGATTTGTCAATACGACAACATTTTTCTAATATTTGAAAGTAGTAACTAATTTATTTTTTTTCATGGGGAGGATTTGTTACATAAATTGTTCTTACGTAGTTGAGTGATAAGACCAAATGTTCTTGTACTATTGTCATGGAAATTCTTTCAATCTTAATATCCTCTCTCACCAAATTAGTTTAGATAATGTTCCTCTCCAGTTTTCCGCATTCATGATAAATTGAATAAAATTTGAGAGTTAATGGTTGCATTGGCAAAAAGTTTGAAAAAAAATTGTTCCATAAAAGTCATAAAAAAATATAATCAAAATTTGGAAAAAACTTGTTCCATAAAAATCATAAAAAAACATACTCAATTGTCATCTTATTAAACATCAGTTTTATGTGAAAGTTTTCAAAATTTTAGTTTATTTTATTTTATTAGTATCATGTAGAGGCAAATTTTTGGACAAAAACTTAGTAATTTTCATAACAATATATATAGGGTTATGATAGTCTTTACATAGAATTGGATGGAAATGATTCGAGAGGTAACAATTTGTCAATTGTGGTAAACAATCGGTACCAATTAAGTCATTTGTGAACATTCAGGGATCTAAAATGCCATTATTGGCGAAACTCGGGTACCAATATGATTTTACCTAATATATTTTTGTTATTTGGTTGAATGCTTAGTACAATAAATCATATGGTTGAATGTTTATGGATTTTTTGAATCCTTGCAATTAAAAGAGCTTCAGTAAAGTATTCTACTTCGCCCCCTTTTCATCCTCTTTCTTAAGATCCCTCTCTCCAACTACTTTACTAAAATTTCAGAAGGTAGGGACGACAACATGATGGGTTTGGCCAAACTTGAGACCCGCCCCGCCAAAGCTGTGAAGAATCCGGAGCCGTCCCTCCTCATACTATCCTGAGACCTGCCCCAACCCGTAGTTGGACCCTTTAGGCCCATTTTATAATTTTAAAAAAATATTAAATTATGATAACCTTCAATACGAGAAAACAATATTACCATTAAACAATCAATTATTTGCACACTTATGTATGCATATTTTCATTTGCAAAAAAATATAATTTTAAACACATTTTTTACTTTTTACATTGATATTGTTAACTAATTATCAATTTTTCATTCTTATATTAATTTTTATAGTAATTTATAACAATATTTTTATTTATTCATATACACAATATTTTATAATATAAACATCACATAATACACACATGATCTTATATTTTTGTGTACTATTAAGTGGGCGGGTTCGGGTCAGAGTTGAACAAGACCCATAACCTGCCGCTAACCCCCCGGCCCAACTGAAACCCTCCCCCCTTAACCCAGTTATAGAAAAATGGGGTGGGTCCGATACCCGGACCTATTGCCATCTCTAAATTTTAGCTTGTCACCTTTTAGTTATTTCTCGTGTCGCATATAATGCTGAAGTACCTTAACCAGAGAGTGCCTTATTTTTGGACTGCTTTTTAAAATACCAACTTAAGTCTAGTTTATATCTCAAGTCTTTTCATGCCCTTAGATTGCAAATGGACTTGCTTCATAAAGTGTATCTCAATTTTCTTCCCTGAGAGCCAATCTGAAAACAGAGTGATTTAGGGAAATTCATAGAGCAAAAGCATGTAGTTAGAGAGATAGATAGGTAAAACTTTGTTCTTCTATTTATTTGAATCATTTCAATTATTTTCTAAACAATTTAAATGTATTAATGCAGTAAAAATGAAATTTAGATGTTAACAAACTTATTTTACCTAGACTTCAAGTTTCCCATTTGTTGTGCAGGTTGAATGCAAGTAAATTGAATTCAAACTAAGATGGCAGCTTTCCGACATGATAACATTTTATTTTTCTTTACATATCTGCTTTCAGCATTTGAAATCAAATTAACTAACTGAAATTCTTTCATGCCCAGTTATAAATCATATTTATTTTTATATTGACCTTCCTTGATGTTTGTGCAATATAAAGGGATCTCCCATATGGTATGTCCCAAGTACATTTGCCTTGTCTTTAATTAACATCCCTTAGAAAACTGTGACATTTTAGATGAAATAACTCATTTACCCTTTGTCAAAATTACAGAAAACTTCCCCTGATTTGTTCAATATATAAAAAGAGCCTTTGTAATTTATTCAAAAAAAGAAATATTCCAAGCATTTAAAGCACTTTTTAGCCTTCAATTACTCTTACTACATATAAATTCATGTATCTAAACTAAATTCAGGTTCGTGATTGTATACTCAAATCTAAACTTGGACTAGGATTGACAATTCTTCTACTTTTACTTTTTTCCTCATAATCATCGAGAGAAGTTCGTCCATAGGGGCGGTAGCGACAAGGGGATCAGGAGATTAAATTTAATTGTAAGTATATATAGGAATATTAATTTTCTTTTGTTTTGTTTATTTCAGGAATCTGAATATTTCATGATTTTTTCTTCTAATTTAATACATAATAGATAACGTGATAAAAAAAAAGGTGCTTAGTTTACTTTAATAATGTAGTTTTGAAAGATGTTTGTACTTGTATGTATTTAGTAAAATATGTCATTTGCTACAATTTTAAATATTAAAAAGTTAAAATTATGATATTCCAAACTATACTTATATTACTACAGAGACTAATTTCAGCAGTTTATGATAAGTAACAAATACCTAAATCTCAAGCGAGGTTTTTGTATATTGAACAAATTTTTAGTGGCACATTTGGTGTATATTTTGACAAACTCGGGGGTTTGCAAACTGATATTCCTGCAAAACAATAATGCTGAGGATAAAATTGGATTTCATTATTTAATTATACTGATAAGATCTTTTTCGGTTACATCGACATAACAAAAGGGAGATTTTATAAACTGATATCAACCTCAAGGGGGGTAAATGTAATTGGACTTACCCAGGGCAGGTGCTTGTATATTGGACAAACCTCAGGGAGGTCCCTGTAATAAACCCTTATATCTACTAGATAGCATATTGAATTTTATCTTAACTCAAACACTACATAAAAGGGCTCAAAGTACATCTTATTCCACATTTATTGTGAGTGTTTGTTCTTGATTCACATTACCCATTGCCTAGTTCATTATAGCCCTTGGCTTTCGTAAAGTAGTTCATTAACAAATAGTAGACTAGCACCAATTAATGTCGTCAGGTGCACGTGGTTGGATTTTGTGTACTAAAACATGTTAAACATTGGCTCATCACAGATATATACATGGCAAACATCCATGATGGATGAGACAATGGTGTTCCTTTTGCACTCATTCAGTTTCAGACAACCTTTTCATGAACTATACGAACTCATATCTTGTGTAGGTGCATAATTGTAAAACTCATTTGCCACAAATCTCCAAACTATGTACGAGGAGGAACTAAGACAATAAGATGTCAAACTGGGAAAACCTCCTGATGCGCAGCAGACCTTGAACTATACTTGCCTGAGTTTGAGCTCCTTTTATGATTTTAAGTTTCAAGTTTCATAAGATACCAACAGTTGCTTTGGCTCGAGTGAGCGATGAAGTAGACACACTATTTTTCATATTCAAGTAAACTGAATCTCTGCATAACTTGCAGCCTACTCATGTATTAAATCTAATACTATATTCCCTAAATTTATAGCTAAACTTGTCAAGATTAATCCAACATATTCCCCCATACTTCATATTAGTCTCCTACAGCACTTATATATGGTTGTTTCAGCTAAGTTGCATCTCTTTGCAAAGTTCCTGATGACAAGTAAGAACACCTAACTCACTTCTATTTTAGGTGGATGTCTACTAAGGAGAGTATATATCTTACTGCAAGACCATAAAACCGTGTATCAAGACCATAAAATCAGCATATCAACTGTAATAGCATGTGATGGATAGCGTGCTATTAAGTTTTCCATATATAATGGTCATTTAGAGGCTTACAAATTAAGAACTGAAAAGCATAAAGTAAACCTTAAAACTTTTGTCCACTAATACCCTTAGAACATGAAACATTAATGTTCAAGGTGAGACTTCTAACAGTTAGCTATCTTACAAGCAGCATCTCATTTCATTTTCAGCAAAACCTCCTTTCTTTTTCCTTCCTCTTGTACCTTTAGTATTATTTATACTTTTTCTTTTCCAGTATTTCCCTTTTCTGTCATTTCAGTTGGTATTTATGGAGGAAAATTCGACCTTGCCAGCCTTTTCAAGTGAGTAACTGGTGGTGCTCCCTAGGAGACACGTTAATATGCATCCTTAATGTGTCACATCCTTATGCATGAGTGAATGCATACCACCTTCAAAAATTATATTCAGTGGCTGCTAGGTGTTTCTGATGTCATCCACAACTAAAAGTGCCCAACATGATCACACTAAGTCAAGTCTTTGTGTAATTCTTGAGTCCTACAAGTTTGGAATAATTGTAATGGGATCCTTTAAACAATCACTTATTACTTATGTTGTTAACTCGTAATATTCACATTAGAATGTTGAATAAGTTACCAGATAATGCATCAAAGTTTATTAACGAATAAAGGCCTACTGATTCAGCAATTTGAATCGACACTTGTTTTTAGTTTCATGTTTTGATGAGCATGATATTTCATGTGGTCGTTATTGCTCAATTAATCAAGCTTCACTCTTGCAGGTATCCAAGCCATGCTCGAATGTGGATGGCACCCATTAGGTCCGGTTTGGTAGATCAGAAAATTAGTGATTATGAAGGAGCCACAGAGGATTGGTATAATTTTGTTAACAAGACCAAAACTTATTATGGCGTTGACATGAGTGTTTTGACAAATCCATTCACTGAAGAACAAAAAAAATACTATTTGCAGGTTGGTGTCATTAGTCATTTATGTTTATGTTTGTATCTTTGAAGATATTGACAATAGGTTTCTTTTCCCCATTTCATTACCGTGGGATTGCTTGCTTTGTTTGATTGCCTTGATCTATTACTATTGCTTACTGCCATTGAGCAAACAATAATAAATAGATTGTTTAATGATACTTGTACTTTTTTAGTATAATGCTGACTCCATGGTGCTGTAAGGCGCTCCATTTTTCTTAAATCAAGCTACAGAGAACCTTAAATCACATGCTAAAAATATCAACAAAACAGTAGTGCTTGGCTATGGTGGAAGGTAGTAGATATGGAACAATGGTTGGCTTTGTGAGGGTGGTGAAGATGGAGTTGTGAATGGTGGAGGCAAAGGAGAAGACAAAAGGAAAAAAACAATGCGGAGAAGGAGAATCTGTGGGCTGAATCAATTGCACTGGTGACTGAAATTGAAGATGGGAGTTCTTTGGGGTGTTATTTGTTTTGGCTTTATTTGTCTTTATTTTCTTTTTTGGTTTTCTCTCATTTCAATGTCAAAAAACAAAAAGTTAATTTATTATTTGTAAAAGTCTTGCTCTAATATATTCTCAATTTGTTGCTTTAGCTCTCCTACCCTCCCACCTGTCCTATATGACTTGAGGTTGTAGAATGTATAAAGGCTGCATCTTGGGCTTGTTTAGTTTGTGAGAATATCCTTCCTGCATTCATTCCCCGCTTTTATTTGATTTACAAATATTTTATTTGTTAGATTGGCAAATTGTTCCATGGCAAGGTTTTAGTCATTTGGATTTTCAATTCATCTTTTAACTGTACACTAATCGATTCCATGTTGGTCATTTGATATTTTTAATGTAATTGTATATTTTTTTTCTGGTTTGACTGTTATCTCATGCATATTTTTTTCTGGCTTGCATCTACAACCATGTTAAACTTATTTTGTTTAGTACTTATAATGTTATCACGCTGGCGTGCCTTTGTGGTTCTGAATTTGCATATATGTGAATATTGAGAATCACCTTTATTCTGTTTAAAGTTGTTTTACTTTGAGTTTAGTTAATAGTTTGGATGATTGCTTTCTCTAAAGTCTCCCTATGCAACTAAAACCTCATGCTATTGAACTTTGTAGACATCGATCTGGAACAACCTTCATCCAAATCAAATTATTGGCACACCTGTGATCGTTAAGGAGATAGACTGCTTGACAACTACTGTAAATGATATACGTAATGTTCACGCAAGCATTTCATCATCCATCACAGAAGAAAATGCGAGATTCTGTGGGTTTGGTGGATGGTTTGATGTCCATTTTCGAGTGAGTTTTCCCATTACTGATATCAAGCATTTGTGTGCAATCTAGCATGTTGCTTAATTGACTTTGGTTTAATTGATAACCTAGGGTTGCGATAAGAATCCAGCTCAACAGGAAATTGCGTTGACAACTGCCCCGAATGAGGATTCTGGTACGCATTGGGGCCAGCAGGTTAGTAGCGTTTATACTTGTGCTCTTCTTCTTGACATTGTTATTAAGTTTGATTTCAAATAATGAACCAGGGTGAGCTTCATAATTAAGGTTTTAGGTTGTGCAGAGGTGCTTGAGGGATTAGTTCTCATAAGATGGACTTCGAGTCTTGTTTTGGGGGAGGGGGGGGGGGGGGGGGGCGCGGGAGATCTTACTTAGATTTGTCGCAACTGTGTCATGTGATAGTTCTTTATGTGATTGTCAGCAAATTGAGTTTTGTGCCAAGGATATGTATGTACTTATTTTGCCACAAATGTCAAATAGGGTAACTTTCTGTTTTTGACTAGTTTAAATTGTTTGCAAGATTATTTGAAGAGCCAACCAAATATGCTGGAAAGTTATGTAGTAATTCACCTGTAGTCTATCATGTAGAGCAGTGTTGGTCGATGTATGTCCTCTTTGTGGTTATTTGTATCATTTTGTACGTTTAGTTCAAGTGAATTTGATATTTCTCTTCCAAATCGTCGCGTATTCTCAATTTTTTTCAAGAATTAATAGTAAGCTTACATTACTGCAGCTGTTCCTACTACATCCTCCTCTACGTGTTCAGTGTGGGGATAATTTGATATTTCATTTTTCAATGAGTCGCTCCAAGGATAATCATCGGTTGATGGAGGTTGACCTAAGCTGTGAGATAAGACAGTCGTCTGGGAAGTTACTTCCACCATTTCAAAAGAGGTTCTACATAGAGTGAGCCTGGGTTCTCCTAAACTCTTGCTTATGTGAAATGATCGGATCTGTAACGCTACTATTTTACTCAGATGCTCATGACTTCAAGGTTTGTGAGGTCCTTGCTTACCATCTTTAGCTGTGTAATGTTTGGCTATTTGTCTGTAGACCCTATGAGAATATCTCATGAGATGCAGGATTATAATTTGGTTTGATATTCAACCTGACTGGCCCGGGTTCAAGCTGTGAGCCATACACGGAGGATTCAAATCCCTATCTCCTTGATCGACTCAAACAATTAACCGTAAGTTGCATGGCTGGATGAGAATAGGATGGTATTCAAGTGTCATCCTAAATGAAGCTGTCATTTCAAATGGCGTTACGGCCCTCACATATTCAACTGCCTTAAAATAATTATTCTAGAAGATAGATAAAAAAAATCTTTCTGGTTGCTACTACTCCTGCCACCTCCTCATCTACCCTCACACGCCCATCCTATACCCAAAGCATCTTCCCCTGAAAATACAATAGTGACCCGGAAGTGTCTCCATGCTAAATTTGCTGAAGGCCAGAGGAATGGTGAATTTCTATTTATTAAAAAAGCCGCAGAAAATTAACATTCGGTCGGCAGATCTATTGGGTTCGACGCATGGGATGGGTAGGATAGGTCTGGTCCAATCAAAAATAAATTTGGTGGTTCTAAACAATAACTCAAATTTTGTCAAATCAAACTGTCTTATGAAGCCTAATCATGCTCCAATCATCTTCCCAAACACAACCCCTGAAGATCGTACGAGCTAACCTCCCATTAGAGGCTTAAATTAAAGAGAAACATCAAAATTACTCTCTCAAATCTTCAATAAGCAAAAGTAATAGTTTTACCATGTATTGAAGAACTGTTATCCGTTAGGTTTACACCTCTGCCATGACAAAGCGGAATATTTCTCTTTTCGTCTCGTATCTCAGTCAATCTAACAAAATAAACCATCCAGCACGACTTACAGCCTCATCTACACCTATTTTGTAACTCGGACTATTGGAAAATATTGTGGTAAATGACTGTTACAGAAAATGCTTTCAAAGAAAGAAAAGATCATAACCATTACGAAAGAGAGAGAAGAGAACGCTGTTAGTGATGTTGCTTAGTTTGAAGTTGGGTGAGAACTCCGGGTCTGGTCAAATTTAGTCTTTGAATACTAAGAAGATCTACACTCAAAATTATGTTATACTTAAATTAGATTGAATGCGGGAAATGATATAAAGTTCCATATGAACTTATATATGAAATGCCAAGAGTCAAGTAATATTTTCACTGTAGTATTTAGAGGCTACTTATAGGCACCGGTTCACATGAATGTGGCATCATCTGAATGTATCTTCACTCAATATGTGTGACATGATCAATGGCTAAATATTGGGTTGACTCAGACCTTAATATCGGGTCGGATCAGGATCCAGATAAAAAGTGCATGGATCTTATCCTATTTTATGAATAAACCTTGTTTTAAGAGCAAAATAGGCACATCAGGTTTTATCCATCAATTAGGGATTAAAATTTGCACATGGAAGTTAGTCATTTAATCGACTAATAGCACTTAAATGGCATGGTATTGGTTGCCATCATCATGAGCATTTCCCATAAGCATAGCTAGTTAGTAAAGTGTGTTGGATTCGCATAATCGCAAAATAAATACGCAAGGAAAATTTAAATAAATGAAGGTTTGTGATATACCTGAATTAATAGCACCCCAACCGAAGAAGCTTTTAGAACGATTCAAATCATTTGGCCATAGCAGAAATTTGATTCATTAGGACTCTAAATGTATCCCCTCGTAGAGAATCCACACCACAACCAAATCTATGAACTTAAATCTTTGCTAGAAAGTTATAATTCTAATTCTAATCTAGAATTTGAGAATACAACTATAATTTTTAAATCAACAAGGGATTAGAAGAACTAAATTGATATCAAGAAAATCGAACCTTCTTGATGAAAACATAAGACTAGAGAGAAATAGAGAGAGAGAGAGAGGGCGTCTATATGGGGAGGGCAGAATTTTTTTGTGCAAGCAGGAGTATTTGTAGCCGTCTCTATGTAGAGTATTTATACACTAGTTTGATCAATCACAATCCTATTAGATTTGATCCCCTTTCCATCTATATCTCCATCTCTTTCTTCTTATCTTGTTTCTTTTCATTAAAGATAAAGAGTCCTTTTTATTCTCTAATTAGAGACTCCTAATGGGCTTCTCCTATGTGCCCATTAATTTGGACTTGGACTATAATTGATTTCCATCAATTAATCAAGCCCGACTTAATTAATTGATTAAATTAATTAATTAATTAATTCCATGATGCTACCAAATTAAACGAGGTCCAATTTAAATAATTATATTATTTAAATTATTTAAATTAATTTAACTTCTTAAATTAATTTAATCTGTTTAATTAACTGATCCAATCAGTTATTTAATCTACACTATGAGCCCAGCCCCTAATCTTAATTATGTCCATTTAATAATCTTATTATTCAATTAGATGAATTAATTTAATTTTTTAAACTAATTAAAGCTCTAGTTAATTAATCTCTATTAATTAATTTAATCCAACTCTTTGGATTACTTTCTAAATAGTAGAGGACTTTTCCATTTTTTGAGTAAAGAAAAGACCCCTTAGGCTTACATCTAAGCTAGCAGTGGGTTTGCAACTTTTGTAATTTAAATGAGTGTTAAATATTATGATTAATTAATTATCTTAAAATTAACTCATTTTAAGAACTAGAAGCACTTAACAATGCATTATGGCTACCTAATCTTAGGTGAAATAGCAAGCGAACTTATTTCTTATTACGAGTACCATGCATGTCCAGTCCTTTTGTCAATTAATCTCCTAACTAAGTTTAGAGCATAGATTATTAGTTGAAACCTCAATTGACTTAATAACTATGATTTCATTCCTAGTTTCATTGACTTTTAATGAATCATTAGAAAACTCTGTCTAATATTCTTCCTATTTTAGCCAAAGACTTCTGAGTCAAGGCCATGAAATGTATAGGAGATTTACTTATTTTGACATATAGGTGACAGATCATTTGTTGGCTACTCATAAACCTGTTAAAATTGTAACACTCCTTAACCTAACTACATAACCTAAACAAACTAATACAGCTAAGTCATGAAGTGTTAACTTTTTATCAATACTAGATTTATGGTTTTAATAAAAGTTCCCTTTCTCGCTATAAGAAAAAAGAACTTGAATTCATTTGTTGTCTCATTTCATTCTAAACACACCATATACATAAATCAAAATTGAGTACATCTGTTTACAAAAACATAACAGTGCGACTTATTTAAAAATAAAATAGAGTTTTCAAAATAGACTACAAAACACCATGAAGCAT
>JAGSPU010000124.1:0-30005 GCA_019321725.1 Paulownia fortunei | reverse complement strand
GCTTGGTTGAGTATTTTCTTGATTTTCTTTATTCTCCGCTAGAGATATTTGTGTTGATACCTCTTGTTCATTCTTCATCAATTTTTTAATCCACAAGCAATCTCTTCATCACTTAGCAAATTAACATCCCAATATTCTTTTCTTTTCTCCGCTAGAGGTATTTGTGTTGATACATCTTGTTCATCCTTCATTAGTTTTTCAATCCACAAGGTAGTTTCAATCTATTCATCACTTAGCAAATTAGCATCACAATATTCTTCGCTCTCTCTATTTGCCTCAGTTGTGTAAGGCAAATATGTTGTGATGGATTACAAGGTTGAGTTTGTAATAAGATTTGGTCGATAGTACATTCGAATTGAGCTAAAGCTTCTTCAAGGCTTTGCTTATTCTCTAACGCTGGGTAACTCGGTGCATGCCACATCATAGTCTCATCATTTCTCCATGAAGCATTAAAATGATTTAGTCATCCTTGATAAGTGTTGGAGAATGAAAATTTTTGCAGTTGGTTGTAATTCTACCCATATTCAGCATGCTCAACATAAGGTGATGCAAATCGATTGCTCTCTTGGTATTGTGTTGATGCTTGAAAACCACCATATGACTCACATACCTGAGCAGTCAATGCATTAATGACATCTTCTCGATTAATCCCAAAGGCCTCAGTTGAAGCTTGATTTGTCATGTCATATTCATTTGGCCAATAGTATGAATTATATGTCATCTTGTTTACCACTTTGCGCTCATCTGACATGCACAAGAAAACACCTGTGAATATAAATGAGGGCACACTCAAACGAAAAATCAAAAATAAGGAAAAATATATATATATATATATAAGAAAAATTTAAATTAAAATCAGAGTTACTTGGTATCGATATTAACCAAATAAAACAATTCTTGGCAACGGTGCCAAAAAATTATTGCGGATTTTAGTAACACAAGTGCACATTATCGTTAACAAGTAATAAAGTGATGAATAAGTATCGTTCCATGAGGATTGTTGAATTATTAAGTATCAAAATTATGTTAACTCAAATTTTATTTGAATAAACGCAAAAATACGTGATGATTTTAAACTAAATTCAACTAAACTAAACTAATAATAAAAAATATTTAAAAGTAAAATTCACTAACTTAAAAAGTCTAGGGTTATGATTTCACCATAATTAATCCAAATTGAATAATTTATCTCATTAATCTCAATTTAATTCCCAAGTGATAGTCGAGAATCCCTAAATTATCCACTAGCCTCTCCCAAGGTCTAATGAAAATATCATCAATTGCTAACTCACTATATTCCTATGTGAATTACAACAAGTAACAATTCATTAGTTTCTATAGATCTCAAACAAGACTATACAAACCACATAAGTATATTCCTATCTCACATACAATTTATGATTTTCTACACATAGAACTAAATACAAATATCACCTCATGAGTCAATATGATTAGCAAATCATTCAATTAGTGACCAAGGAATTTAATGCATTAAGAATAATGTAGAAAACTCAACTTGAAAAATAAATCAAGAATTGAATTGATACAAATATTCAAAATATCATAATTAGATTACATCATAGCCCTAGAAAAATAAATTAGATCATGATGATAAAAATTAATAATAACTTAACAATATCCATGAGCATAATTAATGAGAGAAAGAGGAAAATGAAATAAAACTTGGAAGTAGGATGACTTTCTTCCCCTTGTAGATGTTTCTTCTCAACTCTTAGAAGAAATCTCTTATCTTCTTATCTTCTTCCTTCTTCTTTCGTGGCTTGTTTTCTCTTCTCCCCCTCTCTCCCTCCCTTCAAAATCTGAAATTGAAGCTCTTGGGATCTTAAAAATCAGATAGAGATGCCCTTAGTTGTCCGATCTGCAGCACCTAGGGCCTGCTCATTCTATCTAAGGCAGTACCTAGGCGCTACACTTACTACCCAAAATCTGTGTCTGCAGCGCCTATAGCCACTTTCAATCGATTTTTCACTATTTTCAAGGCTAAGTGGGCTTTCGGTGTCTTCATATGCATTATAGAACTATGTCTTATCTTTCTATAACTCATAAAGTAGCTCAATATTACATCTGTGGAGTGAGTTATGACTAAAATACAAAGATATGTCATACTAGAAATTTTCAGTCAACTGCATACTATTTAACTTGTATTTTCTCATTAAAATAGAAAGAACTGGATTTCATGATAAACATAAAAGTTATAGATCTATCTTTTGGATTTCTAATGGTTCAAGAAACAAGTAAAAATGATATTGGAGCACAATGTTATAATTGAAATACGAATACTGCCCTTAATAGCACTAAAAGACGGATTATTCTAAATTTTAATCAAGTTTTATGTTTCTTTCCATTTTCTTCTCATTTTGCTATTACCTACAATATTTCAAACTGAATGCATAAAAAGTAATATAAATACTCAAAAATTAATCAAAAAGTTAATCAAATGGTACTCAATTAATGGGTATAAAATTCACTCATAAAAAACTAACCTAAGAAAATGTTTAACTCTAGAAATGTATTGGCACTATCTATAAAAATATAGGCACTATTGGAAAAAGGTAGTCAAAATTGTAATTTCAAAAAATCAACTTTAATTTTTCACAGATATGACACTCAGTTATCTCATCATCCAATTCAAGTCTAATTTTTTGTTTTTAAAGGGACAATTACCTAAACATTCGTTGAGATTAAATCAATATCCACTAATATTTAAAAAAATATACTGATACACTTATTAGTATGTGCCATTCAAAAAAGTGAATTGAAATAATGAAGTGCCATATTTGCCTTCTTGAAAATAACTAAAAACAAAAAACAAAAAAAGGACAAACAATGTAAAGATTCTGTAAATAATTTTACCCCTCTTATAATTACTCTAATATATTGGCGAGATATGTGTTACAAATTAAAAGAAACTCTTAAATCTCTCTCTCTCTCTCTCTCTTTCTCTCTCTCATGTGTGCGTATATATATATGTGTAAAATAGCCTAAATCACTTCACTAATGTTATGTAGCCTAGAGTTTTGCCTCAAGTGACAATCAAACAAGTTTTAGAATTATATGATATCGCAAAAAAAAAAAAAAATCGAGTTCACATATGCTTTTTCTAAGCATGCAGAAAATCCAAATATTCAAGGCGACGTGCTCAATATGTCGAAGGATTATAAGAAAGATAAAAATTATCATAATAGCCAAGCACATATATAAGCACAACATTCATCAAATTCCAAAAGTTATAAACAAACAAAATCAAATGAAATACATACATCCATCCCCAAACTTAAATAAAGCAAGATAAGGTATAGAAGACTTCCCTGAATGCTGTTACTTCTCATCAACTTAATCATAATGCTCTTCTAAAATAGTGATGGATGTGCATTCATTAGTTGGTGGCATATCAATCCTTATTTTGCAAATCCTTCCCCAAACTTGAGTAGGATCCTGAAATGAAAACAAACAAGAATTCATCAAATTGAAAGAAAAAAAAGAATATTAAATAACTAAATAAGAAAAAAAATTGTAAAACACTTGGTTTGCCTCCTAGAAGCGCTTAATTTATAGTCCTCAATCGGACTTCTTCTTTACTCAATCAGGATCCAAAAGTAAGTATTTTTTGTGCCATGCCTTGGTATGCTCAAGAACTGTAGGTGATCCTCAAAGATAAGCATAGTGAGCATAATCCAACATGGGATCATGTGCCTTTTGTGCATTGATGAGTACATGCCCGATGACTAAAAATAATTCTCTTCGTATGAAAGAGATGTCATTGTCCTTTTCAATTTCAGGGATGATGAAATCTATATGGATAATAGATTTGTCAGCAATCTCAAATACACCATTATTTTCCACCATAGAATACTTTAATGAGCAATCTACCAACTCTTGATCCTCCAATTTATACTTGTGCGATGAGATTTCCATATCATCCTCCATAACATTTTATATAGGCTTGTTATTTTGTAGAAGATTGGGATAAGAAACTTTGAGTGATGGCTTTTGAATTGCGCTTGGTTGAACATTTTCTTGATCTTCTCTATTCTCCGCTAGAGGTATTTGTGTTGATACCTCTTGTTCATCCTTCATCAATTTTTTAATCCATAAGGTAATTTTAATCTCTTCATCACTTAGCAAATTAACATTCCAATATTCTTCTCTTTTCTCCACTAGAGGTATTTATGTTGATATATCTTGTTCATCCTTCATCAATTTTTCAATCCACAAGGTAGTTTCAATCTATTCATCAGTTAACAAATTAGCATCACAATGTTCTTCGCTCTCTCCATTTGCCTCAGTTGTGTAAGGCAAAATCTGTAGTGATGGATTACTAAGTTAAATTTGTAATAAGATTTGGTCGGTAGTACATTTGAATTGAACTAAAGCTTCTTCAAGGCTTCGCTTATTCTCTAAAGTATTAGAATGATTTAGTCATCCTTGATAAGTTTTGGAGAATGGAAAATTTTGCAGTTGGTTGTAATTCCACCCATATTCAGTATACTCGACATATGGTGATGTAAATCGGTAGCACTCTTGGTATTGTGTTGCTGCTTGAAAACCACAATATGACTCACGTACCTAAGCAATAAATGCATTAATAAAATATTCTCGATTAATCCCAAAGGCCTCAGTTGAAGTTTGATTTGTCATGTCATATTCATTTGGCCAATAGTATGAATTATGTGTCATCTTGTCTACCACTTTTCGCTGATCTCACACGCACAAGAACGCCTGCGATTATAAATAAGGGCACACTCAAATAGTAAAATAAAAAAAAAAAAGGAATATATATATATACAAAAAAATTCAAATTAAAATCAGAGTTACTTGTTATCGACATTAACAAAATAAAACAATCCCCGGCAATGGCGCCAAAAACTTATTGCAGATTTTAGTAATGCAAGTGCACTTTATCGTTAAGAAGTAACAAAGTGATGAATAAGTATCATTCCCATAAGTATTGTTGAATTATTAAGTACCGAAATTATGTTAACTCAAATTTTATTTGAATAAACGCAAAAATATGTGATGATTCTGAACTAATTTCAACTAAACTAAACTAATAATAAAAAACATCTAAAATCAAAATTCACCAACTTAAAAAGCTTAGGGTTATGATTTCATCATAATTAATCCGAATTAAATAATTTATTTCATTAACCTCAATTTAATTCTCGAGTGATAGTCGACAATGCCTAAATTATCCACTAGTCTCTCCTAAGGTCTAATGAAAATATCGTCAATTGCTAACTCACTATATTCCTATGTGAATTACTACAATCAATAATTCATTAGGTTCTATCGATCTCAAACAAGACTACACAAACAATGTAAGTATATTTCTATCTCACATCTAGTTTATAATTATCTATACATAGAACTAGACACATATACCACCTCCTCGTTCAATATGATTAGCAAATCATTCAATTAGTGACCAAGTAATTTAAAGCATTAAAAATAGTGCAGAAAACTCAACTTGAAAAGTAAATGAAGAATTTTATTGATACAAATATTCAAAGCATCACAACCCTAGAAAAATAAATTAGTTCATAATGATAAAAATGAATAATAACTTAACAATATCCATGAACATAATTAATGAGCGAAAGAGGAAAATGAAATAAAAATTAGAAGTAGGATGAGTTTCTTTGCCTTATAGATATTTTTTTCTCAACTTTTGGAGAAATCTCTTATCTTCTTCTCTTTTTTCTTATTCTTTCGTGGCTTGTTTTCTCTTCTTCCCCTCTCTCTCTCCCTTCAAAATCTGAAATGGAGGCTCTTGGGATCTTAAAAATCAGATGGAGATGCCCTAAAGAGAGCAAAATAATAATTTTGCCCTTAGTTGTCCGCTATACAGTGCCTAGGCGTTGCCCATTATGACCAAGGCAGTACCTAGGCGCTGCACTTAATGGTTCTTCATATGCATTAAATCACTATATCTTATCTTTCTATATCTACATGAACCAGCTCAATATGACATATGTGGAGAGAGTTATAACAAAAATACCAAGATATGTCCAGCAGAAATTTTTAGTCAAGTGTATACTATTTAACCCGAATTTTCTCATTGAAATAGAAAGAACTGGATTTCATGGTAAACATAAAAGTTATATATCTATCTTTTGGATTTCTAATGGTTCAAAAAATAAGTAAAAATGATATTGGAGTAAAATGTTATAATTGAAATACGAACACTGCCCTTAATAGTACCAAAAGGCGGATTATTCAAAATTTTAATCAAGTTTTATGTTTCTTTCCATTTTCTTTTCATTTTGCTATTACCTACAATATTTCAAACTAAATGCATAAAAAGTAACATAAATACTAAAAACACAAATAAAAAAGTTGAACAAATTGTACTCAATTAATGGGTATAAAATTCACTCATCATAAACTAACCTAGGAAAATGTTTATCTCTAGAAATGTATTGAAACTATCTAGAAAAATGTAGGCACTCTTGGAAGAGAGGAAGTCAAAATTTTAATTTAAAAAAATCAACTTTAATTTTTCACAGATATGACACTCAGTTCTTTCATCATCCAATTCAAAATTATTTTTTTGTTTTTAAAGGGACAATTACATAAACATTCGTTGAGATTAAATCAACATCTCGTAATATTTAAAAAAATACATTGATACCCTTATCAGTATTTGCCATTCAAAAAAGTGAACTGAAATAATGAAGTGCTATATTTGCCCTCTTGAAAACAACCAAAAAACAAAAAATAAAAAAAAAAGGACAAACAATGTAAAGATTCTGCAGATAATTTTACCCCTCTTATAATTACACTAATATATTGGCGAGATATGTGTTACAAATTAAATAGAACTCTTAAATCTCTCTCTCAATCTCTCTCTCTCTCTCTCTTTTTCTCTCTCTCATGTGTGTGCATATATATATGTATAAAATGGCCTAAATCACTTCCCTAATGTTATGTAGCCTAAGATTTCACCTCGAGTGACAATCAAACAAGTTTTAGAATTATATGAGATCACAAAAAAAAAAAAGAATCGAGTTCACATATGCTTTTTCTAAGCATGTAGAAAATTCAAATGTTTAAGGTTATGTGCTCAATATGTCAAAGGATTATAAGAAAGATGAAAATTGTCATAAGAGCCAAGCACATATACAAGCACAACATTCATCAAATTCCAAAAGCTATAAAAAACAAAATCAAATGAAATACATACATCCACCCCCAAACTTAGAACTAACATTATCCTCAATGTTAAATAAAACAAGATAAGGTATAGAAGACTTCCCTGAATGGTGTTAGTTCTTATCAACTTAATCACAATCCTCTTCTAGAATAGTGATGGATGTGCATTCATTAGTTGGTAGCATATCACTCCTTATTTTGCAAATCCTGCCCCAAACTTGAGTTGGATCCTGAAATAAAAATAAACAAGAATTCATCAAACTGAAAGAAAAAAAAGAATATTAAACAACTAAATAAGAAAAAAAATTATAAAATACTTGATTTACCTCATAAGAAGCGCTTAATTTATAGTCTTCAGCTGGACTTCTTCTTTGCTCAATCGGGATCCAAAAAATAAGTGTTTTTCACATGCCATGCCTTGGTATGTTCAAGAAGTATAGGTGATCCCCAAAGATAAGCATAGTGAGCATAATCTGGCATGGGATCACGTACCTTTTGTACATTGATGAGTGCATGGCCGATGACCAAAAATAGTTCTCTTTATGTGAAAGAGATATTTGTATCCTTTTCAATATCAAAGATGATGAAATCTATATGGATAATAGATTTGTCAACATTCTCAAATCCACCTTTATTTTCTACCATAGAATACTTTAATGAGCAATCTACCAACTCTTGATCCTCTAATTCATACTTGTACGATGAGATCCCCATATCATCCTCCACAACATTTTATATAGGCTAGTTATTTTGTAGAAGATGGGGATAAGAAACTTCGAGTGATGGCTTTTGAGATGCGCTTGATAAGAGGAATTGATGAGGTAGGTGTGGGCATGCAATTGATGAGGTACACTACAATAGCAAAGATATAGTTCTAGTGGGTAAGAGGAAGAAAGGCATCGGTGAGAAGTAGTCTTGACACTGCAGAAAGAACTAATGGAGAAGACAAAGGTGAGAGGTGGTTGGCCACTCATACACACCATCTTTACTTTGTCCTATCAGAAGATTGTCCCCATACATAGATCTTTCACATGAAAACCAATGGGTAAAAATTCAATACAGACATTGTTAGTGCTGCAAAATTGGTAAATAGATAGAAGTCTTTTTTACATATTGGGAACACAAAGAACACTATATAAATTAAAAGTACGATAAGAGGTAGGAAGATTGATGGAAGTAGTATGGGTGATTTGAAGATCCGAGCCATCTCCAATCATAACATTCTTAGGATTGTCATAATAAGTGTAAGGTGACATAATCGGCAATGGCATGGTGAGAGGCCCTACTATCAAGTAGCTAAGTGGAGGTGTCGGTGGACTTGACAACATCATTAGCTCGAGATTGCCATGGGAATGCAGGGCGTGGTGTTTGTGGACATGGAGTCGATGATAGCTGAGAGATGATAAGGCAATAGGTGGGACATCGTTTGATAGTGTCACCTTGAACACCCCAAGCCTGACAATAACTGAGATACTGTTGTGAAGTATGATGATTTGGGTAGGGAATATCGAGTTGCATTGCTATGTTTGGAGAGACAAGATGAGAAGGACGTCAAGGTTGCTTGTTGTTTTGGTTGGTAAGGTTGTTTGGTTATTGAATGTTTTGGATGGTATGAGATACAAGTGAGTTAAGGTTTCTTCAGAAGCAATTGCTGATCAAAGAAAGAAAAATAAAGAGAGGAGAGAAGTCAAGAGCGATAGACTCTGATACCATATAGGAATTATAAAATAATAACTTGATTCTTTCATTGTTTGGGGGTTACAATATATAGACAATTACAAAGAATCATTAAGCTACTTTCCTCAAATTGAGGATTTGTTATAATGAAAGAATATCTACAAAATTAAAGTTCATTACAAAATTAATTAATTAATTAACTAAATATTTTCTTTAATATCTCAAAATCAAAATTGATTGCAAAATCAACTAACTAAATATTTCCTTCAATAGATATGTGAGCGGCACCAGGGTGGGATGGTGGAAGGGTTGCTATAGTGGGGGAGACTGGCTGAGGACGTGCTAGATGGATTGAGGTTGGCACGAGTGCTCGGGTGGGAGGTTGGCGGCATTGCTAGGTATCGATAATTGTGCGTTAGTTGGGATAGGTGGTGGTGGTTCAGGGTGTAAGTATAAAGATAGTAATATATTCAAAAATAGTTAAGTTATTTTTAGTCCCTAGTTAATTATTTATTAGTTGATTAGTTAAAAAAATTATTATTTAATTTACACTAAGATAAATTGGTTAAAAATATGAGAAAACTACTAAATTGATTAAAAGATAAGTTTAGCAATTAATTTCTTTTTTTATATGAGAAAATTATAATTTGGAAATTTTAAATATTAAAAGTATGAGAAAATTATAAATTGTTTGAAAAATGAGACAAGTAGTTAACTTTTTTCTTTCATATGATTTGAACAATTACAACTTCTTAATTTGAGTATTTGAATTATTTAAAAAAAAACTAAAAAAGACTAATATAAAAAAATAAAAAAATTGATTTAAACTTAAAAAATAAAATAAATAAATAAATTTTAAAATACTAAAGAAGCTTAGTTGGAATTTCAATTTTGGTGAAAATATAACATTTTAAACCCCTAAACTATTTTGTAATATGAACTACACCCCTCCCCATGTGGAAGGGTATTTTGGTCCAAAAAATTAATGACCAAAAATCCAGGAATGAAAATTATGTCTCCACTGAGAAATCTGATTTTCCTTTTGTTGATATGAGTTATCAACTTTTTATTAGTTTTCATGTAGAAAATAAAAATGTGTTTAGTTATATAAATTCTGATGAAATTTATAGGGTGTAGAATCAGAACATGTTTGGTTTAGAATATTTTTTTGGATGTTTTTATATGAAAAGATGAGATTAAATGATAATTTGTTAGGATGATATGTAAGTGATGGATATTATGTTGTTTGGAAATAATAATTTTCTTTTATTTTATTTAGTTTTGAGAGATTTGTAAGAATCATGATGTTGACAAATACTTGGTGCTTGTTAATTTCAATATGAGCTAAACTACTTTTGTCGAGGCTTGGAAAACCATTTCTATGGAGTTATGAGTTGATATTTTTATTGTGATTGGAATGTTGTTTTAATTGTGAGGAGCATATGTTATATGTTTAATGCTTATTGAGATTTGACTGATTTCAAGTTGATTCTAATTGTTATAATTAGGTTCAGAGGTAAAGTTGTAGTAATGGATCGGGTAGTATATTCCATGGACCAACCCCTATAGAGATATAGGCATAGGTACATGTGGTAGTTATAGATGTGAAAACCAAAAGTTAGTGAAATTCACATCTTAGTGGGATGGCTCGAAGCTAGAGATGGCGTCGATGGCCTACTAAGGGTAGATTTGGTCTATCTCGAGAGAAAGTGCCAATTATAATTGGAAGAACCTCCATCACACAACCCACATCATTCCTAATCATAATTAAGCTAGGTTCATAACAACATAGGATAGCTAACCAATGTCTTGACTCCCTTTATTATTGAATTTGATCCCTCGTCCTCCTTGGGTTTTAGTTATTTTGTTCAATTTGTTAGTTCTTGCATTTTAATTCAATCACCACAATATCAATAGGTTAAGTATTGTTGCATTATCTATACTTTAGTAGTTGCTCACATACTCCCTAGGGACATGACATCCATATTTGGTCCGTACACTTGTGGAATTTGATTGCATTTTAGCACAAGCCATACCAAGTTTTTGGTACTGTTGCCAGGGACTATATTTTTGAAATATTGAAGTTGATTATCTAGCTGTAATTTGACTATTTTATTTGCTTTTTTTTTTATTTTTGTCTTTATAGTTTAATTTTCCTTATGCAAGCTACGTTGAGAGCTCTTGTTTTTCATTATAAGTGTTGTTGGTGCATGACCCAGTCATCCACATGGGATCTTGAGCCATATGGCCCGAAAAATGAAAGAACTCTTCGATTATTGATAGAAGAATCAAGAGAGGAAAGAATGGCCAACAATGAGCGATACGTGGAGAATAGATCATTGTTGGACTGTGCTAAATCTTCAATCAACGAAACAAATTCAAGTATCAGGAAGCCGACAATACAAACAAACACTTTTGAGATTAAATCGATAATAATTCAAATGATATAAACTTAGGTGCAATATGATGGTTTGCATAGTGATGACCCCAATGCCCACATAGCAAACTTCTTTGAGATTTGTGACACTTTTAAGCACAATGGAGTAACTGATGATGCTATTAGACTAAGATTGTTTCCATTTTTCTTGAGGGACAAAGCCAAGAGTTCTGTAACGACCCTAATTTCACTTTAATTTCATCAAGAACTTTGTTACATTTCATATATAATTTGCTTAGCTTAAGATTAGTTAGATATAATTAATTAATTAAGAATTAAATTAATATAAATTAGACGAGTTAATTATTTAATTAAATAATATGATTATTTAATTAGACCCAATAAAATTAAAAATCTAATTTACAGTGAGTTAATTAATTGATTGAATCAATTAAATGAACTAGGACTTATTAATTAATTGAATTAATTAATGTGCATGCTAAAGTCCAAGCCCAACTTAAAAATTGCTCATTCGTAGAAGCACACTTGGAATATTAAAAGAATTAAATTAAATAAAAAAATAGTTTTTCTTATTTAAAATTGATATAAGATATCAAGATTGAATTTATGGATAGGTTCAATGTATTTAGAGGAGAGAGGGGCAGCAAATTGATGGCGCATTAGAGTCCATATTTTCAGTCATTAAAGATAGAAGGAAGAGGGAAATTTGGTATGATGTGGAATTGGTTTGTTAGGAAGTTAAGACTTTCTAAACAACCAAATTAATATATAGGGTTAATATTAGTTTTGACCTAATTTTTGTAGCCACCATATAAAATAAAATTGAAGACAAAAAAATCGATTCTTCTACTACTTCAAAAATTGGCCACAAGTAAGAAGTTATCTTCTTCTCTCCTTCTTCACTCAAGTTGCATGCACAAGCCACCCTTCCACCCTCTGCAAACCCAAATTTAGCATCTTTACAACCCTAGATAGGAGAGAAAGAATGAGTTTTACGGTCTACTTCAAGGTTTTTCAAAGGATTTGTGAACAACAGTATTGGAGGGACACTTAGTCAATAGAATTCAAGTTGGTTGAGAGCTTGAAAGGTAAGTAACCCCACCTTCATTCCATACAAGCAATAATGTGCCTAAGTGATGATACGTGTGTGATTATGTGTTGATGCTTTAAGTTCTGTGTGTTTATTATCCTTATATAGTCATTGCACTTGCATATCATGTCAACAAACACGATGAATTATTAAGTTAAGCTTAGAATGTGACATGAGCATGCAAGTCTATTTTTGAAAGATACATGTACCCTAAATGTTTTGTTTTCAAAAAATTTAGTCGGGTGTACATTGATGCTGAGAAGGGTGTAAGTGGAAAATGGGCATGGGAGACTGGCGTTCCGGTCAAGGGCCTTTATGGCCAGATATAATGTTTAATGTTAATGTTAATGTGTTGCTTGTTGCAAAATGAAAGTACTTATATCAGTATATATTTTTGATTTCAAAAAACTAAGTTTACTGTATCTCTGATTAGCTAGATGTCTCACCAAGTGAGCTCGCGACTAGGTCAATGAAATGAAAGATTCAAAAAGTTTCCATGATAATGTTCAAGTTCAATATTTCCAAGTCAAAGATTTAAGTTCAAAGTTTTTTTAAGTTGATGTCCAAGTCCAAGGTTTTCAAATTAAAACCTTTTTACATTTAAAAAAAAATGGGATACTCGATAAGTTTTTATACAACAAGCATTCAAAAGCAGGCATTCATGCTTGGGTTACTTACTAAGCTTGTTGATATATATATATATATATATATATTCAAGTGATGATATCCAAGAGATTGACGGAGATGGCCTAGCATAGTGACTTGCCCATTGTCTTATGCTATTAAATGAACTTTCAGTTTTAGAACCTTTAGACATGTTTTATTATGGGTTTTGCTTTCTTAAGATTTTGAGAGGATAATGTTTGAAATTAAATTCTTTTTTGTTTTCATTACATGGAGTTTTGAGAACTTGGTATTTTATAAGTGCTAAATGATTATTCCTAGTTTTCCTTTAAGTAAAGAGCGTTTTAAATCTTCCACATTTTTTTTAAAGAATAAACTCTGTTCATATTTAAATTTTGCATATATATAATTTAAGAAAATACTAGTAGGCGTTACATTTTGTGGTATCAGAGCGCCCAGGTTTTTAAATCGGTTTTGTAGACCCTAAATTGAATTTTTTGAAAAACAAAAAAGAAGTTTTGGGCTATGAGTCGTGCTGTGGGCATGTTCTCCTCTATCACCTAGTAAGTGTTTGAGATTGTAAGTTGTTATTTGTTTAAGTATTTAAAGTATTTATATGTAGTGCCTTGTGCAATTATACTGCTTATCTGTTAGGGTGATTCCATATGATTGGGATCCTATTTGCTAGTTGGTTGGGATAGTTAAAAAAAAACTAATCACACAAGTAAGAATTAACGCTTGATGTACCATCCTAATCATGATAACTCGTTTCTCGTATATGGATGTTAATTGTGTAGGTATGAGCCTTATTAGAACCCCAACTAAGAAGGAATTGAGAAAGCATTCAGATAGAACACGTGAATTCATGACTTATAAGATGAAACTGTGTCATACCTTACCCCAATATTTCAAGGAGATGAGATGGATGAGTGATCACCTAGCATTCGTAAGTCGCAAGAGTTAACCTAGGTTATGAGAGATAGCAATATGGAAGGAGTCACTACCCTTTGCATTATATTTGAGGAGACACGGGATCAAGTATGAAAGAACTATAGAGTTTATGTGTTAATGGAAGCAATGTTGGTGAATTGGGAATGAGAGACACGAAAGGAAACTAAGAAGATGACGTTCCTAACTTTAAATTCTAGTCGTCGGAACTTGAGGTTTAGTCTGAGGGGAAATAGTTCACTAGTTAATAAGGGATTTGTTCCAGAGGATCCATTCTCAAAGGTTATAATAATACTTGTTCTAATTAGGATGTTCACACTAGGAGTTAGATAGAAGAGAAGGTTGACAAGTGGTTATATGAAACAAGATTCCTTTTATGTAACACTTAAAGCTTTGCTTATTTTTGAAAGGAATATGATGACATGTTATTTTCTTACTGAGTATGAGTTATATTTTTCTTGTTTTATCATGCGTGATACCACCTAGTTCCATAGAAATATTAACATTAAGCTACTCGCATCACTCGAAACATAAGTTATGCTTAGTGCCTAGTGTTATAGAATCTCATATGCTGAAGTTAATTGCATTCTATTTTTCAAATTTGACATATTGATGAACATCAATAACTTCAAAATTATGCATTTAGTGAATACATCAATCAAGAACAATAGTCTACCCTACTCGCTCAACTAATCAGGAAGATACCTCACATGCTAGGAACGACGAGAATGTCCCTATCGCTCCTCAGGGAATGCCTTTAACTATGGAGGCCTTCATGCAGGCCTTATCCACGTTTGGGCAAGCTAACCAACCTAAACATACGAGGCCCCAGAGAGGAATTATATCTCAAAGTTTATGAGACTAGCTGTAACAACCCCCAATACTACGCATACATATATACTTATAGATACAATAATTTTGACATGATAAATCCTGTGTACCTGTACAATTTTTTTTTCTTGTAACTGCATAATAAATAATAAACTATTTTTCTCACTCACAAACTAATATATATATACATGCAGAGGACCTATAACAACCATAACATTTACATACCCATGTACAGAAAAGTTTTAAAAGTAACACACAGTACAAATTCCAAAACCTAATATAATAAACTCCAAAATCAAATAAGTTAACAACCAGCCCGACAGGTCGTCATCCATGTATACTGATCCTCAGAACCTGTAGGAGCTCCAGTCGCTCGCTTAGTAAATCCATGGCTTCAAGTATCATCAAACTCACCTACAATGCATGAACTACGTGAGTTAATACTCAGTAAATAAAAATCATACATGCTGAAGGGGATAATTCAACATAAATGCAATACATTTCTATGAGATTATGATAAGAATGCGAACTTATGCATCAAAATCATTTTATTTAAAAATCATTTTCCATCACTGGGCCCTTGGCCCACCTACTATGTACCGGATAGAGCTCTCGACAATATCAATAATCACATGGCCATAAACAGATCGACACAGTCCGGGGGCCATCTCCTGGGATCACCAAAGGTCCACCCCCTGTCTTCCCCTGTGACCCTCCAGAAGTATTCCCACCGGCGGCGTCAATAAGGGCGCAGTCAAGTAGTCCACCCTCTCGTGACCACCAGAGGTACACCCCCTGTCAACCTCTATGATCCTCCAAAAAGTAATACTCAGGGCACCCCAAACATCATATAAATAAGCCACACATGGGCCTCGGTACACTAGTAGTGGCCAACCAAAATATTTTCTTTCTAAAAATAATGTTATGCATGCAAAACCTCAACTATGAGCACGTATTATGCATGCACTTGTAAATGTTGATGAATGGCATGTTCAATGACACAGTGAATCACCTGTCCTGTCAACCAAACAACGCATGCACTATAAGATATTTATGATACTCATCAAGACACAATGATCACATTTAATATAAATAAGTCAAGAAATACTATGCCCATGCATTGTAGTTGCAAATGAATTTTCACTTACCTTCCACCTTTGATATCTTATTGAAGATTAACAAGATTCTCCTCCCTAACCTTAGATATAAGGCGGCCTGTAAAAGTATGACGTATTAATTTTCATTCTCAATCAATAAGTTTCTATATCAAATTTCATAAGGGATTTTAAATCTTAAATTTAATTAAGTAACAATCAAACCTTAAAATTTTTATATTTCACCCCAATCAGAACCTTTTAAATACTTTAATTTCTCATTTTTAAATTTATTCTAATATTATTTAATTGATATGTTATAATCCTGTAATAAATCCTTCAATTTAATTAACTCCATCATTCAATCAATACAAGATAATAAAATCGAATATTCGTAACTAATTTCAAATTAAAGGTGTATATTAGTTATTGTCTCACAAGAAAATAAGTAGTTAATTTGAATCAAAATTTTCTTTCAAATTAAAAATAAACGACATAAACATATATTTTTATCCATACAAAAATAAGAAAGAACTTACCCAAAATTTCTTCAAATTTCTACGGTTGAAATTTATTCTTTCTTTATCTCTCTTTTTTTTTTTTCTCTTTTCCTTTCCTTTGTTGCCGTGAATATGTGTATATGGTGTTTTAATATCTTACCTATTACTTACCTATTAAGTAAACTTAATATAATATTGTAATATATGTATACTTATCCTTAATATAATATAATATATTATAACCTAGTATAATATATTATAACATATGTATAATATCTTGTTTTAATATCTTAAGTATTACTTAACTATTAAGAAACCTAATATAATATTATAATATATGTATACTTATCCTTAATATAATATAATATATCATAATATATGTGTAATATATTATAACTATTACTATACACTATACACGTGTATACATATATATATATAAACTAACATTCTAATATATATATAATATATATACATATATATACATGCTTATCTAAACATAAACTATACACGTGTATACACACACACACACACATATATATATATATTATGATATTATTTTATTATACTACACACATATACTTATATCTATATATATTTCATACATCTATACATATATATATATATATATTTCATACATCTATACATATATATATACTTTGGTCCCACAAAAATAGCAACAAAGGTACTTCAATCCAATTTTTATTGGCCTACTTTATATAAGGATGCTTATAATTATGTTGCTTGTTGTGAAATGTGTCAACGAACTAGAAACATATCTAGGAAAAATGAAATGCCGTTGAATAATATTTTTGAATGCAAACTTTTTGATGTGTGGGGACTTAACATCATATGTCATTTTTCTATTTCTTGCTCCAATAGATTTATACTTGTAGTTATGGATTATGTGTCAAATAGATTGAAGCGGAATCATTTTGCGCTAATGATGCTAGGGTAGTGGTCTAATTTTTAAAGAACACATTTTTACTTGATTTGGCACACCTAGAGCAATTATTAGTGATAGTTGCTCTTACTTTTGTAACAAACACTTTGAGAAACTCTTGAGTAAGTATGGAGTCAACCACAGAATTACTACTTCGTATCACTCCCAAACAAGCGGACAAGTAGAAGTGTCCAATAGGGAAATCAAATGAAGTTTGGAAAAAATAGTGAGCTTAACTAGGAAGGATTGGGCATTGCGACTTCAAGATGCTTTATAAGCTTATAGGACAGCATATAAAACACCCATTTGGATGCCACCATATAGGTTGGTCTTTGGTAAAGCTGTCATCTCTCTGTTGAAACTTGAGCATCGTGTATATTGGGCTACTAAATTTTTAGATTTTGATATGCAAGCTACAGGGCAAAATAGGTTGTTGCAGTTGAATGAGATGGAGGAGTTTTGGGGCCAAGCATACGAGAATGCTAAACTCTACAAGAAATGACTAAAAGAGAGCATGACAAGCAAATTTTGAAGAAGGAGTTTGTTGGAGGGGATCTTTTGCTCTTATACAACTCTCGGTTGAAACTCTTCCCGAACAAGTTGTGGTCCAGACCTTTTACTATCACCAAAGTCTTTCCTTCTGGAGTTGTGGAGGTGTACATTTTGAAGACGGGCGCTTTCAAAGGGAATGGACAAAGATTGAAACCATATTTAGGGGTAGTGTTGATGGAACCATTTCTATTGTTGCTCTTACCCATTCTCCATGAGAGGTTTTAGGTTAAGTTAAAGATTATAAATTAGATCTACTCCTTCCCTTAGTGTTTTTTTTAGCTTTTAGTTGTCATTATTTTTCTCTATTCCTTAGTATTTTGTGTATAGCCCATGTGCTTTCATGTTCTCTTTTTCTTGTGTAGATGGATGTCTCCTTGATGAAATATGTGGATCTCACATGAACTCCTAGTGCAACATCTATTGGGAAGGGGAGTTTCTTATTTCCATCTCTTATGTGCTTTAATTCTTTAAATATTGAGGCACTATAAAAAAAATCATATTTAGTGGCAAAGATTTTAGTGATAATGGTAATATCGCCACTAAATATACATATATTATGACAATATTTTTTGATGTCACTAATGATTGGAAGTGCTGAGCATTAGTGACAACTTTTTTTATTGTTACTGAATTTTGTCACTAAATATTTGCACCATTTTTTGGTGTTGGCAGAAAATTAAAGTTGTCGCTATTGCTATTTAAAATAGTGACAATATTTAAAGTCATCACTAATTTGTAATGATATTTTCCAATGTCACTAATGCTTGGAAGTATTGAGCATTAGTGATAACCTTTTTTGTTGTCACTAAATTTTTCACTAAACATTTGGCGCATTATTTTGGTGTTGGCTGAAAACAAAAGTTATTTCTATTGCTATTTAAAATAGTGACAACATTTAAAGTGATCACTAAATTAAATAAGAATTCGCTTGTGATGAGAAAAAATTATCACAAAAGACTTGATAAAATTAGTGGCATTAAGATGTCATCACTATTCGTAGAATATCATTTTATTTATTAAAATTTGTACCAATAGCTCAATATACAGGCAAATATAATTAATAAATTACTTTAGTTGAGCAAAACGATATTTGGACTCCAAAAATAAAACTATAGTTAAATTAATACTATTAAAATGAAAGTATCATATTTTTTTAGTCATATATTTTAATCAATTTTTCAAAATTATTCACGTGATCATTGCATATGAATTCCAAAATTCACTACAAGAAATTATACTTATAATTAGATTGGATTATGAGTGAGGATTTGAATACATATAAATCATTCATTCATATCTCAAACTATTAACTAACAGTAATTACATTATTCACAATATTAAGATATCAATATTAATAAAATCAACTATTATATAATCAGATTAATACCAACATTAGCTGGATTCAAATCCAAGGTCACTTAATTGTGGAACTCAACCTTATCACTTGGGTAAGATCTCATTGGTGAATTAGAATCTTTTTGTGTTTGAATATTTTGAATTAATATATGGAGTTTAAATCTTTAATTGATTGAGAAATTAGATCCTTATAGTATCAATTTAGTCCAATTTAAATTAAGATATGAATTATATTGATTATAGAATATTTAAGAATCACTCAAAGGTTGACCAGTTATTTTGTAATCATGAGCATGATTGTGGATAATTGATGTACTTGACTAGAGTATGTTTAATTACCAATTATGTTAAATTCTATCATCATTTACGTGTATGTAGTACATTGTTAGATCACCCAAATGAGAACTTCAATGTACATTTATTATCTTTATGAATGCTAATATCTGAATCTGTATTATGTGTTTAAATTTAAAACTCAAAGCATTAATTTATGAGCATTTTATGTACTTTGCAGCACATATTTATGCCTCTCTTCATTTGCAGGCCTCGTCTATTATGAAGTTCGATAGGCTTAATTATTTTGAATAGTCCAACCCAGTCCAATTTCTTCGAACTATCCAATTTCACCTAGGTGTTCTAGATTTGATTTGGCAATCACGACTGATAAGCCCGCTGCTATTAATGATTCTAGCAGAACAAAGATCTTTCCATTAGGCTCAGTAAAGATTTGACAGACTAGGCCTTATGCTTATGCGGACGACAATAGCTAAGAATATTAGGTTAACAATTCCCAAAATTGATAGTGCTAAGGAATTTATGAAGTTTGTGGAAGATTATTCTCAGTCTAATTTTGCTTATAAGTCAGTTACTGGGAAACTAATGGGTACGTTAACCACCATGAAATTTGATGGTTCTCGTACAATGCATGAATATGTTATTGAGATGACAAATATATAGTAGATTAGGATTCAGATTCATGGGATTGAAAGTGAGTGATAGCTTCTTGTGTAGTTTATCATTAACTCCTTACCTCCTACATACAATCCATTCCAAATTAATTACAACACCATGATAAATGGAATGTGACTGAATTATAAAGTATGCTTATTCAAAAAGAGGCAAGACTTAAGAAATAAGGTATTCACTCAGTTAATCTCATGGGTCAATTAGAGCTAAAAAAAACCAGTAAAGAAGAATGAAAAGGGTAATAAATGACCATTAAAGATTAATAAGTCATCTGCCCAAATCCACAAGAAGGAACAAAAGAGTGATACGTGTCATTTCTATGGAAAATGTGGACACTATCCGAAAGATTGCCTAAAACGTAAGACATGGTTTGAAAAGAAAGGTAAGCCTAGTACTCTCGTATGTTTCGAATCAAATTTGGCAGAAGTTCTTTATAATACTTGGTGGATTGATTCTGGTTGCACCACTCATGTTTAAATACGATACAGAGATTTCTTATGACCAAAACCATAAACCTAAATGAAAATTTGTGTTCATGGAGAATAGAGTTAAAGCTCCAATTGAAGCCATTGAGAACATATCGTTTAATTTCAACACTGGACATTATTTAGATCTTTTTCAAACACCTTACGTTCCTTCTATTTCTATAATTTAGTTTCTTTATCTAAACTTAATATATTTGGATACTCCTTTAAGTTTGGAAATGGATATTTTGATTTGTTTAAACATAGTCATTTTATTGGTTTCGTTGTTCTTTGTGATGGTTTGTGCAAATTAAAGCTTGAAATTTTTTTTTACTAAGACTCTATTGACCTTACATCATAATGTTGGCACTAAACATGGTTTAGTGGATAAAAGTTCTGCTTACTTTTGACATAAATGTTTGGGTCATATATCCAAGGAAAGAATACAAAGATTAGTAAATAATGAAATCCTTTTCTAATTTGGATTTTACTGATCTTGATATTTGTGTGGATTGTATTAAGGGAAAACATACAAAATACACAATTAAGAAAGCAGCTGCAAGAAGCACACAACTTCTTGAACTTATACACAGGGATATATGTGGACCTTTTGATGTTCCATCTTTTGTTGGAAAAAAAGTACTTTATCACCTTTGTTGATGATTTTCATGTTATGGTTATGTCTATTTGTTGCATGAGAAATATCAATCAGTAGACTTCTTGGAGGTGTTTATTAATGAGATTGAGAGGCAATTAGACAAAAAATGTGAAAATTATCAGGTATGATAGAGGTAGTGAGTATTATGGAAAATATGATGAAACTGGACAATGTCCAGGTCCATTTGCTAAGTTTCTTGACAAGCATGGCATATGTGCTCAATAGATAATGCCAGGTATGTCGCAATAAAATGGTGTTGCAAAACGACGTAACCATACTTTAATAGATATGATTAGGAGTATGTTAAGGAATTCTTCTTTACCCTTATCATTGTGATGCATACTTTGAAAACTGCAATATATGTATTAAATAAGGTTCCTAGTAAGGCAGTTCCAAATACACATTTTGAAATGTAGATAGGAAAAAAACCCAGTTTAAAGCATCTGCATATTTAGGGTTGTCCAACGGAAGTATAAATTTATAAATCCACATAAAAAGAAATTGTATTCAAGAACAACTAGTGGTTTTTTCATTGGTTATCCAAAAAAATCGAAAGGGTATAGATTTTATTATCCTAGCCATAGTACAAGAATTATTGAAACTAGAAATGCTAAATTCAATGAAAATGGTGAAATTAGTGAGAGTTTGAAACTACGTAAAGTGAAAATTCAAGAGGTTAGGTTGGAGATTCTTTTACCTAAAACTTCTTCTCATGTTATTGTTCTTATAGTTGTTGAATTGTTTAACAACTTACAGGAACAACAAATAAATAATCAAACTCCCAATAATAAAACCATTGTCAATGAACCTATAGTGGATGAACCATATCAAATAGCATTAAGAAGGTCTGAAAGGCAAAAAAGACATGCTATTTCTAATGATTATCATGCTATTTCTAATGATTATGTGGTTTATCTGCAAGAGTCAGAATTTGACGTAGGAATTGATGATAATCAAGTTTCTTTTTCACAAGTTATAGAAAGTGTTAATTTTATTAAATGGTTAGATGCCATGAAAGAAGAGTTGAAATCGATGGCTCATAATGAGGTCTGGGATCTACTTCCAAAAATGATCCAACAAGAATACACCATTAATACTTAGTTGAGATGAGTTTTTCTTATCCAAGGAGAAAGGACAACGATCATGTTAGACTTGTTTATAATTGGGTAGGTCCATTTATAGCAAGCTTTAGCCTATTATCGAAGGGCTAACTGCATGTTTCCTTAATTATGAGAATCTCATCAATTTAGACAATAATTTTCTTTTATACAGTTTCGTTATTTATTAGTATGTGTAAAGCTTGTACATAAGACGGCTTCATTAGAGGCTTCATGATTGAAAAAAACAAAAAATAAAATTTTAATTTTTCTACTCCTTATCTCTTATTATGTATTGTGAAAATCATCAAATTTTAAGATTTTGGGCGTTAATATTTATGCAAGATTAAGTTTTTGATTCGCATAACTATTTAAGGATTTCCTAACATACTAGGCCAGAAATTTCTTCAAAAGATAAGTTTACATGTTTAGGCTTTTCGATCTGTAGAAAGAACAAGAGGCGGCATCTTATTGATCTGAAAGTTGTATAAAAGAGTGATAATATTTGGAAATCGGTAAGAAATAAATTGTTTTATTAGTTAAAAGAATGAAAATTTAGAAGTCCAAAATCAATAACCAAATTTCTTAGGCTTGAAAGAATTATTTCCAAGGCACAATTTAGAAGCAACTCGGAAGATTAATTATGGGAGGTTTTATCTGTTAAACATTGCTGGAGCAATACAAGCAGGACAGTGGAGATCTTATAAATACTTTTTTTTATTTAGAGTAAGTATCATAAGGTTCTTAAAGATGTTTTAGGGTGACTTTTAGTATACAAAGAAGATAAAACCCGGTACATTAAGATTATAAATGATATATGTCATTGTGGAATAAACAGTGAGAATATTAAAGGTAATTTGCATTTTGTTTGATCATGATATGAAGAAACATTTTTTAGATGGATTAAGTGTACCTAAGAAGACAATGTTAAGGTAGATATATGGAAAAACAATAATTGAGGGAGAAAGAGACATATTTGTTGATTTAATTAAGTTAGAGCTCACTAATCGACAGGATTACTTGAGATGCACGAGGCATATTCATTAAAAGCAGTTGGATGCATCAGATTGGAAAATTGATACTACGGGCACTCTTTATTCTTAGTTTTTTATCACTTAATTTATTTGTGGCGGTGTTTTTACATTTTAGTTACCCCTAGCCTTTTTGTTTTAAATTCTGTTCCTTTTCTTTAACTTGAGATAATCAAATGGTGTTTGAGTTGAATGTGTAGAAATGTTCACTATTACCAAATTTTAGTCTTACTAGTATCCTTGGGCTCAGTCACCTTTAGCTTTAAATCTTGTGTTTTCGTATAAGAAGCAGAGATCAAGTGATATAATGTGACATTTCGTTTACATTGTGTTAGGTGCATTTAGCTTGTTCAATTAAAGAGTTTGTTGATCATGAGGTGTGAGATTTTACTTGAAACATGCTGCACAAGCTTCTACTGTATAAAATAGAATCCTTCATCAATAAAATTTCTGCATGAACTTTGATTTCAAAATGGATGGTGTGCAGTGCTACATTAATTTGAGTATTTGTTCGTTGATTATGTAAATCCAAACTTAGAGGATTTGCCAAATGAAGGTCACTTGAGTAAATATGTATTTGATCCCCCAATCAGATATTTTTTATTTTGTTTTGTAAATATATAAATTAATTTCTACATTAAAAACTCTTCGATTTATTTTCGAGCATGGATAGTGTTGATCAAGATAGAAGTGAGCCAACTCAAGTGTTGCAAGATTCTCAAGAATTGGAGAAAATTAGCAACAACTTTGGACGAGAAAAGAAAAGGAGTGGAACTGGAAGCTTTCATAAAGATGTTGGACAAGAGAAACCAAGTCAACTACATTATTGTGGGGATGAACTACGGAAAGAGAATGAAGACCTAAGGAAGCAAGTTGAAGAAGAGATGGCCTTATGGTTGGACTCCCTAGAAGCTCAAGTCTGCAAGAAGCTCAAGTACAAGGTCAAGTGTAAGCTGTTGTCAAAGTTCAACTTTCTGCAATCCTTCGCCACACTAGTCAGGTTATGTAATCTAATGTGAGTACATTTATATTTATGATCTATCTAATGTATTTTTTCTTGTTATTTTATTTCAAAAAAAATTATTGAATTAAAATTGTAATAGTAATTATATAAGTTGATTAGTTTAAACATAGTCTAAGAGGTCTTCTAGTGTTAAAAATTCAGAAAATGAGAGTAAAAATGAAAAGAGGAATCACTAGCCAAATGAAGTGGAAGTTATTATATGGAAGTTTTATATGTTTCTTGGGTAAACGAACAAATATTATCAGAATGTGATTACTAAATTTATCTTTTGGTGTGGGTAAAATATAGTCGACTTTTATTGTATTGATTATTTTTGGATTGACTATATTTCTTAGTTATTGTAAGTCATTGCATAATATACATGACAACTTCATATATTTGTCCTTGATATATTTCTTGCAACAAATACCCATTTGTCTTTAATTCTTTGCTGGTTTGGAAGGCATAAGATTCTGAAGAGATGATGCATCCTACAGCAATTTAATTAATTTGATAATTGATGATTGTTTTGTAATTTCTTTATCTAATCATTTGACTTAAGTTTTTCCTTATTAAATTTATTTTAAATTTGTATTTTTATGTTGGGTATTTATGTTAATGATTTTTTTTATTTTTTTTGACATGATTTGTTGGATGAAATGAGATGTTCTAATTTCTTATACTTGTTGCTAGATATGGAAATATACATATAGGTACATAAAGACGTAAAAGAAAAAAGAAAAAAACTATTGTCACTAGATTGGAACTATAACTATGATAATTATTGTCTCAATCTTGTATATTACTATTATTTAATAAGAATTTTATTTAAAATATTGTCATAAAAAATACCTATTGTGATGAATTTTAAATTTTAGTGATGACTAAATTTTGAATTAATAACAGTACAATTGTGACGATTAATAATTAGTTGTAGTTACGAGAATTTTTTTACGACTAAAACATTAAGTTTTAGTGACAAAGCACTATGTGTGACTAAAATGTATTTGGTTTAGTGACAAGAATTGTATGTGACTATAGCATTTGGTAATAGTGACAAAAATTGAATGTGACTAAAATATTGAGTTTTAGTGACAAAAATTATATGTGACTAATATATTGGTATGTAGTGACAAAAATGATATGTCACTAAAGCTTTGAGTTCTGGTGACAAAAATATATGTGACTAAAAGTCTATGTTATAATGATGATTGTGGTAGTCATGATTGAAACTTTTAGCCATTGTGGTTATAGTCACAACACAGTGATGACGTCTAACCTGTTATAATAACAAAATTAGTGCATATAATGATAGAAAGTATTGTTACCAAAAGTTATTATTTTTGTAGTAAGGACAATTTTAATTTTAAAGTTGGGGGTGAGATTTGTATTTTGTGTGTTTGAGGTTTATGTATGTGAAAAACTAAGCTAATTTTTTTGATTTTGTGTGATGAGAGTCAAAGAGCAAGCATGCATTGTTGACAAACTTAGTTGAGTTCATGGTTTGTGATTTAATGAACAACTTGATTACCTATTATCTATGATAATACCTAAGTGATATTGTATAGAGTCTAAAAGAAATAAAGATTGCTAATCGTTAGACATGGTGATTTTTGTATGTATTTGATCTTTGTAATGAATAATAAATTTTTATTGGGTACATTGTGTTGAAATTTTGTGAATTACGTGTTACTTGGTGTTGGATTTTACTTCCAATGAGTTGTAATGGTCAATTTGTGGTGTTCTAGAGCTTGCTTGATTACTCTTTGAGGCGAAATCCTAGATAACTAGCAAACTTAAAAATGATTTATGCTATATTTGAATCATTTATGCCTTTCAAGCGTACCATGATCATATTTTTATTCACTAGTTACCTCTTTGAGCTTTTTCCAAAAAATAGCATGTACAATTCATATGAATAACCACCATTCGACTTTATTTTTTGAAACTCACTACACCTATCCTTTACAGCCTAAAAAACTAATGATTGTTTCTAAGAGAGTCTAAGGTGTGATATTTTGTACACAATCTTATTAAGGGGTCATGTGGAGACATGTTGAAAGCATAAAGGAATGAATTTAAGGATATGAGCAAGGAAAATGTGCAAGAAATAAATCACAACTCATGTTGATGAAAAGAAATAAATTTGGGGGTTGTGAAAACAAAAGAACAAGAAATGAAGTCTTAGAATTTATAAAAAAGAAGAAAAGAAGAAAAGAAAAGAAAAAAATATATATGAAGCAAAAAGAGCATGATGAAAAGCATGAAGCCCAAGGGAAAAATGAAGAGAAATGGGGAAAAAAGAAGAAAGAAGGAGAGTAAAGATATTGAAGTTCAAAAACACTTTATGCTCTCTTATGCTATTTATTTAAGTCTTTTGATCTAAGTTTGCAAAAATATCTATATTACTGGAGAAGTTGTATGAAAAATAAGTTTAATAAACACCTAGAACTCCTTTGCTTAGATCATGAGAGTTATTAGTTATGAAATTCATATCTAAAATGAATACATGATACTTGAGGTTGACACTTCACACACATGTTTTGAATTCATGACTAGATTGATGAAGTACAAGTTTTGTAGTGTCATTCGATTAGATTTGTGACTAACCTTTGGATTCATGTGCAATAAAGATTGATGAGGCATTTCAATTAGTTGATCAAGCTTAGTAATTCATGATCAAAGTATGGGCCTGTGAATATTTGATTTTAAGTTTTGCTCAAAGACGAGCAAAAGGTAAACTTGGGGTAGTTGATAAGCTCATAAATTGTAATATTTTCGACACCTTCATGAGCACAATTACACATGTTATTATCTTATAATTGATATAATTGTGTCTTAATTTGTAATAATTATGTGTAGAAACTAAAAATAATGAATAGAGTGAAGACATAGTAAAAAATGGAAAATTTTAGATAAGAATGAACTCGCCCCACGACACCCCTTAGGTCATGTTGTGGCGCGAGTGGCCAAAATTAGGCAATGAGTGCTGAATTGTGTGGCAACGCTGTACCAAATGAAGAAGACCTCGCACCGCGACACCTACCTTGGTCGTGCCACGGTGCGAGGGTTTCTCAAGCACCGCGACATCCCCATTTGGTGCCACTGCACCTAAGAAACAGGGAGTTTTAACGTCATGGCATTTGATCTCAGCACCGTGGTGCCAATAGTCCAAAAAAGAAAAAAAAATAACTACAAATATTTGAGGAACAAGTGGCAATTTAATTTATGCATGGAATCTTTCTTGTTATACACCACTACACCCCCGTACATCATGTGACACTCTATTAGATACACTATCTACACACAATTATATCATACAAATGTTAGATACACACATGCTTACATATAATTGTCTTGAACAACACACAAGAGACATCATTGAACATACAATTCATTACCCACACATACTCTATACCTAAATTCTCACACACATTTTCTCTCCACACAAAAAATACACATCTCTATATTTTTTTACACACCACAGCTAGAACACACACACTCATTACTCATTCACCAAGGAGCTTAGGAAATTGAAGATAAGAGAAGGAGGAGCTTCACTGGGCATTGAAGACTTTGAAAGAGAAGTGAAGAATCACTTAGTGGTTGTAATCTTCTACTTTAATTTCTTCTTTTATTTTGTTTAGTTTTGATAAATTTGTAAGAATAATGATGTTGACAAATATTTGGTACTTGTTTAATTTCAATATGAGTTAAACTATTTTTGTTAAGGCTTGGAAAGCCATTTCTATGGAGTTATGAGTTGATTTTTTTTTTTTTTTTTTTTTTGTAATTGAAATGTTGTTTTTATTGTGAAGAGCATATGCTATATGTTTAATGCTTCTTGAGATTTGATCAATTTCAAGTTGATTCTATTGCAATTGGGCCGAAAGATAAGATTGTGGCAATCGATCGAGTAGTATATACTATGGATCGACCCCTATAAAGATATATGCATAGGTACATATGGTAGGCATATGTGTGAAAACTAAAAGCTAGTGAAATTCACAAAGCTCAATGCACTCTTAGTGTGATAGTCCGAGCTAGAGATGGTACTAGTGGCCTACTAGGGCTAGATTTGGTCCATCTCGAGAAAGAGCACCAATTATAATAGGAAGACACGTCGTCACACAACCCACATCACTCCTAATCACAATTAAGCTAGGTTCATAATAATATAAGATGGCTAATCAATGCATTGACTATCTTTAGTATTGAATTCGATCCTTTATCCTCCTTGGATTTTAGTTGTTTTGCTCAATTTGTTATTTAATGCATTTTAATTCATTCACCATAATATTGATAGGTTAAATATAATTGGATTATCTATACTTTAGTAGTTGCTCACATTCTTTCTAGGGACACGACATCTGTATACTCATACACTTTATCATACACTTGTAGAATTTTATTGCATTTAAGTGCAAGCCACACCACAAACCGAGCAGCATGGAGGTTTTATTCAGCATATTCAGTCCAAATCCAATCAACAAAGGCATCCCTAAATGCTGCTTGTGCGTCAATGTCCTGCTATGTTAGATTGTCGATGCCCTCTGTACTGTCACCATCATTATCCAGGCCATCGTCTGTCATGTTAAAAATCCTATCATCTCTGCTACACTTAAGTATGAAATTGGCAGTGAACAACACATAATCACCAGTTGTGTTTGATGGGTCAGAAAGTTACTAGGCATTCCCAAAGCGAATACTGGGAATCGCTCTTTTAGAACACCAAAGCTACGCTCAATTGCATCTACTTTGCTTGATTATGATTGAACAATTCTTTCTGACTCGTGGGACCTTTGTACCCCGATACTCATCCAGGTCAGATCGTGTTTGCCTACATGAAGCATGGAAGCAAGTGTAATTTGTGTAGCCTGAGACTACAAGTTATTATTTCCTAGAAGTGAAAAAAAAAAATTAGGTGCAATATTTAATTAAGGTAATTGTAAATGGTAATTCAGACTTGATATAAATGGTTCTTGAACCTGGTGGAGGAGATGGAAATGATGGGTCGCAGGTATGATACTAATCAAAACTCGGACATCGTTAGCACCGCCCTCCCAACTAGCATAAACATATGTTAACATCAAGTTGAGGTCATAAATGCCAAGCACATTTCACAACACTAATAACTTCCTTGATCGATACTAGTTATGCCTAGGTGTTGATGCCCATGCCGACATAATTGTCCCACAGACCGAGCGTTGAGAGGGCTAAGCACACATCTAATATGATGATTAATTGTTTTAGTGAAGTGTAAGAAGCTCTCATATCTGTCCCTCTGCCAATTATATAAACCAACTCTTTGCATGAACAACGCTACTTCCTCAATGACAAAGACTTTGGAGTTCTTGTCAATCCATCACAAAGTGCCATGAAAGTGGTTTGTCCATGAGCAAATTGTCGTAGAAGCGACCATCATGTACATTCATAACTTAAGCTACTCAAACATGGATGTGTTATGTAGGACATTTGCTCTAATGTAGTTTGGACAAATAACCTAACTTCCAAAGTAGAAATCTTGAACCAGTCAGAAATATCACTGGCAGGGGTGCTTGGACTCCCATCATTGTGGTCATTAAACTAACCATCTGAGTGAT
>JAGSPU010000312.1:0-37583 GCA_019321725.1 Paulownia fortunei | reverse complement strand
TATGACGGGGTTTGCCAGCCAAAAATATCGCTGGTATAAATGCAAATATATTTAAGCCCACTGCAACCCAAAATCCATGTTATACGCATGACTTAAATTGTCAATCACATTATCGATGGTGTGAGCTGAAATAGCATTGGCAACTACAATACCCAAAATTGCTGAACCAAAGGCACCCCCAATATTTTGCAATAATCGCGTTGCAACTGAAATTTCGCCTGCCCGTTCTCTAGAAAATCCCAAATAAGGTGACGCCATGACTGGTACCTGATACAAACCCAATCCCATGCCGCGTAAAACAACACCAAGACAATAAGTAATGTGCTTGTGTGATTGTTGATTGTCACAAAGGTATTGTTCTACCAAAGTCACGAATAATCCAATTAAGACAATTAATCTTGGCCAATTTGTCGTAAGTTTACCAGCTTGACTTCGAGTCACTAACATCCCAAAGCTTGGGCACCATTCCTAAGGCGGCTCCAATTAGCGTGTCTTGTTGCACATTTTGGAAAAAAAGTGGTAACAGCATCATTGGACCATTGGTGGCAACGCCAGCAAGCACCAATAAGATCATTGATGCCGAAAAATTTTGGACCGGAACAAATCTAATTTGACAATTGGGTGCGCACCTTTTTTGTGCATAAAACATACAAAACTAAGGCCACAACAGCAATAGTCAACGGTACCAAAACAATTGATGTTGCAAAGCCTCTGTACATCTACCTTACTGATACCATATATGAAACCAGCAAACATCACCGCCAATAACAAAATACCCAACCAATCAAATTGTTTTTTCGGTGCAATACTATCTAATTTTGGCAAGAAAACTGCTGCTAGTACGGCCCCATAATGGTAATCGGCACGTTAACTCAAAAAATCATATGCCAGTCATAGTGTTTGCACCATACTGCGCCTAATATTGGACCAAGGATTGGACCAAGCAAAACAGGTAATCCTACCACGGCCATTAATTACCCAAATTTCCACCAGCTGCCCGGACAATAATTGCAGTCAATGACGTCATTAACAAACCTGCTGAAGCACCTTGAATTAACCGGCCTACCAATAAAATAGTAAAATCATGTGACAAAACTGACACCACTGATCCTACCAAAAATGCACCCAGACCAACGATCCAAACGTGGCGCCCTTCAAAACGATCTGTGGCCCAGCCAGCAAAAGGTACCGCAATTCCCATCATTAAAGTATATCCAGTCGTGACCCACTGAATAGTTGACAATGTCACTTTGAAATCCGACATCATTGGATTTAATGCAATGTTGACCATTGTCGCGTCTAATAGTGGCGCAAATGCGCCAAACACCATCACAAAGGCGATGAGCAATACTTCTTTTTTAGTCCGTTCACCATAATTTTGCATATTACTGCCTCTTTCGTTTAAGTACATAATGTACGTTATTTGTAACGAAGATTATTGTACACCTGCCAGCAATAAAGTGCAACATGTACTTTATTTAATTGTGATATAATTTCTTAGAGGAAACAATTCATGACAAATACAAAACACCGACGTCGCGGTAAAGAACTTGATGATGCCATTTTTCAAGCAGTTCGCGATATTGTTAACGAAGAAGGTTATGCAGCTCTGACATTTCAAAAAGTTGCACAAAATTCACAAACCTCGCGGGACACACTGTATAGACGTTATAAATCACTAATAGATATGACTGTCAAAGCATTTAGAAGCAATCGACCAACAGATGTCACTACAAAACTGATTGATACTGGATCATTACAAGATGATTTGCGTCAATATTTTTCTTTTTTTACAAAAATTAATAATCGAGAGACTATTACACTTTTGTCGGCATTAATTACAGAACGAATGAAACAAAATGATCTTTTGCTTACACTCAAGAAATCATGGAAATTGCAGGGGAATCCATAAAGAAAATTTTTAATCGTGCTTTAGTACGGGGTGAAATTACTGAACTACCCAGTCAAGTTTTGTTAGACATGGCTATTGACTATTTCGCTTTCAGTTAATTATTGGGGACTTTCCAATTGATGAACAACGACAGGAAGAAGTCATTAAAGTTTTGCTAGCAAATACAAAGTAAAAAAGATACGTTAAAATTCAACGTATCTTTTCAAAAATGCAGCAACTCGTTCAATATATTCTTGCGGATATTCTTCAAAAGCAGCAACATGCCCTGCGCCCTTCGGCAACCACACATCATGCTCTCCGTGATGCAGTTTAATCAATTCATAAACCATTTTGGTCGGCACAAAATCATCAGCCAAGCCATGAATAAACAGCGTTGGCAATTGGCTTTTTGCAATTAAAGGACGGGCATCTGCCTGAGAATACTGAAAGCCAGCCCGCCAACCAGACATCCAATTTAAAACGTTTAAAACAGGGAATGCCGGCAAATGAAACATATGTCCAGCCTGATATCTGAGTTCATCGTAGGCGCTTGTATAGGCCGAATCAGATATCACGGCTTTGACATTATTTGGTAGCTTTTCACCACTTACAGACAAAACCGTTGTGGCGCCCATGGACATGCCCATCAAAACAATTTTCTGCTGTTTACTTTTTGACAAACCATATCAATCCACTGCAAATAGTCAAAGCGATCCAAATAACCAACCCAATAAATTTACCACCCGACTCGCCATGTGCCCGATTATCTGGCACTAAAACGTTAAAGCCTAAGCTGTAAAACAAATCACCATAGTTGCCATTCTAGCTTTGGTTATACGCCAGCCATGACTTAAAATGACAGTTTTTTCACTGTGTTGATTAGCAACATACCACGCTTTCAATTTCAAACCATCAAACGAAGTTATTGTCCAAGTTTCCTCTTGGTAGTCGATTAAACCTTTCTTGATTAGCAAATAAAACGTTATCTGGATACACATCATCTGGCACAACTGTTTTTTCACTGGCTACTGTGGCCATTCTAAAAAGTTGATTTGTACCAAGAATAGCACCACCTAAAGCCAGACTCGCAGCTAAAAGCGTTGTTGTTCTTTTTTTCATTCATTTATACCCCTGTTATTTGTGAATGAACATGGCATCTCCAAAACTGAAGAAGCGATATTTATCTGCAACAGCATGTGCATAAGCATTCAGAATGTTATCACGGCCAGTAAAAGCAGCCACCAGCATAACAAGTGTTGATTTAGGCAAATGGAAATTCGTTATGAATGCATCCACAACAGTCCAATGATAACCAGGCTTAATGAAAATATCTGTCCATCCAGAATCAGCTTTTAGGTCACCGTCAAACTTTGACCGATTGTTTCTAACGTCCTGATTGATGTCGTACCAGTAGCAATAATACGTCCGCCATTAGCACGCACTTCATTCAATTGATCCGCTGCCTCTTGACTTAATTGATAAAAACTCACTGTGCATTTTGTGATCGTCAATATTTTCTTCATCAACTGGTCTAAATGTTCCCAGCCCAACGTGAAGTGTTAGCTCGACTGTTTTAACTCCCTTAGCTCGAACCTTGTCTAATAATTCAGGCGTCCAATGCAGCCCTGCAGTTGGCGCAGCAGCGGAACCATCTACTTTTGAATAAACAGTCTGATACCGCTCTTGGTCATCTAACTTTTCTTTAATATAAGGTGGCAACGGCATTTCACCTAATTGCTCCAATAATTCCATGAAAATGCCATCGTAATGGAATTCAATATAACGACCACCGTGCTCCAATTCACCCACGACCGTAGCTGTCATAATCGGATTATCCAAGTCATCCCCAAAAACAATTGTTGAACCAACTGGTGATTTTTTTGCAGGTTTCACCAACGTTTCCCAAACATCACCATGATCTTGACGCAATAATAATACTTCGGCATGCCCGCCTGTTTCTGGTCTAGCTCCATGTAAACGTGCCGGTAAAACTCGTGAATTATTCATCACAATTGCATCTCCAGCGTTGACATAGTCCAAAATATCATAAAAATGCTTATCCTCATATTGACCTGTCTCTGCGTTAAGAACTAACAAACGTGAGGCATCGCGCTGTTTTAGCGGTGTTTGCGCAATCAATTCTTCCGGTAAATCATAATCAAAATCTGATAAGGTGTAGTGTTTCTCTGTAGTCATTATTAGTTTCCTTTTCCGCCGCTGTTCCCAGCTAGCCCGTTGCTTTTTCAAAATTCATATCCCGTTTGTGAAACAGCCATTTTTTCATCAAGTGACAGCTGTTTATTCACGTTCGGTATGTCAAAACGCTCTAGTACGTCTGCATAAGTTAAATGATTCTTGTTGAGATATTCAACCAATAAAGCGAGTTCATGACGTTGTGTGGGTGTCGGTTTGTTGATGGTAATGACTTCATCAAATGCCCGCTCGACTTGTCGGTCAAATCGCTTATTTTCCGACTCAATAGCATATGATTGTTCAATCATTTCTAACCGCTTTTTTAATTCCAGCCATAACTTATCAAATGACAAGGGTTGACCAAAAGGATATTGCTGCATCAAAAAAGAGTCAAGCGATAAATTGACCATACTAGGACTTTCGTACTCTGCTTCATGAATGTGACGTGCACCGACAAAATTGGATATGGCAAATCAATTGCGTAATGGCATAACCAAACCTGAATGCCATTTATTTTAATAGCCTTCGCTGTATCGACCACCTCAATGAGTTTTGTTTCAGGCGCCTTCAAGGCAGCTTTAAGTTGATCAGAATGGTCATGGTTGCCTTTGAAAAAAACTTTTTGTCCTTTTAGACGAGCCAATTGTGCAACAAAGTCCTGTTTCTTACGAAACATACCTAAATCACCCAAGAAATACACAACATCATCATCGTTTACCGTATCGTTCCATTGGTTTTCAAGATACTGATCCATATTGGAAACTGTAGGCTCAATGTCTAAGTTCCGCAACGCATCTGCTCTTGATTTATCAAAATATAAAATTTTTTCGTGGTTAAAATGCGTATCAGAAATAATAAAATTCATGATAGTTCCTCTTGATAAGGTACGCCAAGATGTTCGTAAGCTGCCTGCGTCACCACCCGTCCACGCGGGGTACGTTGCAAAAAAACCAATTTGCAACAAATAAGGTTCAACCATAGACTCCAGTGTTTCGGCTTCTTCACCAATGTTAGCTGCAATTGTATTTAATCCCACTGGTCCACCATGATAATAGGCAATCATAGTATCTAAAAATTTATGATCTGTTTCATCTAAACCACGATTATCAACACGTAGTTTGTCTAACCAACTCTAACAATTTCTTGTCAATTGCTTGTTTCCCTTGTACTTGCGCAAAATCCCTTACCCGTTTTAATAAGCGATTGGCAATTCGGGGTGTCCGCGTGACCGCAAGGCAACTTCATAAGCTCCTTCTGCTTAACAGGCGCGTGCAAAATATCGGCTGTGCGGACCACAATATGTTGCAACTCTTCTGGTGTATAAAACTGGAGCGCGTTAATAATACCGAACCGATCCCGCAATGGTTTGGATAGCATGCCAGGTCTAGTTGTCGCACCAATTAACGTAAACGGTGGCAAGGGAAAATGAACTGCTCGAGCAGTTGGTCCCTGTCCAACCATAATATCAACAAAATAGTCTTCCATTGCCGAATACATCATTTCTTCAATGTTGGTTGGCATCCGATGAATTTCATCGATAAACAAAATATCACCTGGCTCAAGTTCGTTTAGCAATGCCACTAAATCACCTGGCTTCTCAATAGCAGGACCTGATGTCGTCTTGATATGAACCCCCATTTCATTAGCAATAATCATCGCTAACGTAGTTTTTCCTAGCCCTGGTGGGCCAATAACAGTACGTGATCTAACGCTTCTTCTCGTTGCTTGGCAGCAGCAATATAGACAGACAGCTCATCTTTGAGCGGTGTCTGTCCAATATATTCTCGTAAATATTGTGGTCTCAATGATAATTCGTCATGACGCTCCGCCTCATTTGCTTCTGCATCACGTAATAATTCATCAACTTCAGTATTTTCTTCATACCATTGGTTAAATTGTGGTTCTGTTTCTGTCATACACATTATTATACACGTTTATCACAACGTAAAAAAGCCATTCTATCGACGATACAATGGCTTTTTTGAACAACAACACGCTACTCTTATCGTGTGACAATCACTGTTAAATCTGGTAAAGCTTCATGTCGACGATTATAAAATGTCACTGTAAACTTAGTCTCATTAACTGACAATACAGCATACGTACCGCCTAAGTTAGCGTGTGATCCTTTTGGAATGGTTGTAGAACCAGGATTGATAAACAATTTACCTGGTAAGTGACAGCACCTTCTTTATGTGTATGACCAAAAAGCACTACTTGCGCGTTTGCTTCATCCGCCGCTCGGCTCATTTGCTGTAAATTAGCCCAACCTAGTAGGGAAGTAGCATCATACAGATGACCATGTGTTTGGAAAAAAGTAACGCCGTCAATCGTTGTTGAGCGTGCATCGACGAAGTCAGGATCATCATCCATATTGCCAATCACGGTAGAAACGCCTTCAAACACTTTATCATCAGCAGGTAGTTCCGAATCACCATCATAAAAAATACCATCAACCCGTGATTGCCATTGCTTTAAAATATCTAAAAAGATAGCACGATCACCATGAATATCTGATACAATCAAAAATTGACTCATAATATGAATTATCCTTTCATTGCTAAACTTAATTTTCTGCCAACCATTGTGGGAGTTGTTTGCCAAGTGACTGCAACGCAAGGCCACGATGACTAACAGCATTTTTTTCTGAAGCCGTTAATTCAGCAAAAGTTCGATTGAACTGTGGCACCCAAAAAATGGGATCGTAGCCAAATCCATTATCACCATGTCGTTGCGTTGTAATAACACCATCAATGGTACCAGAGGTGACCAGCCGTTGCTTGTTAGGCGATAACAATACAATTACACTGTGAAAATGTGCCGCGCGGTTAGTAGTATCACCCATCTTAGAGAAAACTTTTTCTATATTTGCGTCGTCATCATGATCACCTGCATATCTAGCAGAATAAACACCTGGTTCGCCGTTTAAAGCATCAATCGTCAAACCCGAATCATCAGCTAAAATATAGTCATTAGGCGCGATTTTTGCGATTGTGGTAACTTTTTTTGTGGCATTTTCTTCAAACGTTTGACCGTCCTCAATGATTTCTGGCACATTATCTAATTCCCGCAACGGTACGACTTTCAAATCAACATTGATATCACGTAATATCGATTCTAATTCATACATTTTGTGTTCATTATTACTGGCAATGATCAATCTTTTCATACGCTTTCATCCTCTAAATGATTATTGGTTATCACTAAATGACGAACATCCAGTGGCTGTGCTCGTGACAACCAGTTCGTCGCAATTTTCTGGAACGTTACTTTATCACCAGTCGTATGATAAATATCATGATCATGTCCGTGAACAACATCTGAATGCAGGTTGTATGTATCAAGATATTGCCTAACAATCTTCACTGTCTCAGCACCGGCATCAACTAGTTTAACGCCATTTCCAACTGCTACCTGTATAAATGGTGCTAAGAGCGGAAAATGTGTGCACCCTAGAATAAGCGTATCAACTGTGTCATCACCAAAATGACTTAAGTGATCTGCCACTATTTTTTGGGCGTATGCGGATTCATAGTCATCGTCTTCACCAACGTAACAAAATCAGGTTCAGGTTGGGCCTGCACTATAACATTCGGCGCCAAGTTAGCCACTTCTTTTTCATAAATACCACTTGTTACCGTACCTTGGGTGGCAATTAAACCAATATGGTTACTTTTAGTCATACGAACTGCTGCTTCGGCACCAGATTGAATTACGCCAATGACGGGAATTGGTAACTTGGTCTGTAACAGTGGTAGTGCTCGAGCCGTCGCAGTATTGCAGGCAATCACCAGTAATTTAATCTTTTTTGTTTCAATCAAAAAATTGGCCATCTGAAAAGTATAATCGATTACTTCTTGAGCTGGCCGAGGACCATACGGCATACGTGCTGTATCGCCAATATACATAAATTGTTCGTTAGGTAGTTGTTCTTGGGCAGCCTTAACAACAGTTAAACCACCAATGCCAGAATCAATGAACCCAATTGGATTATTTTTATTCATATTATTAATTATGAACGGCTTAATTAAAAATGCAAGCATTTCACAGTCATAATTGTGTATAATGAAATGAAAGGATTACCGCACTTATGGACATCAATGATTACGATAAAATTTTACGAACAAATTTTCAAGTCAATAGCTTCGCACTTAGCCTTTTACGCGATGGTTTACTCGTTAATTTATTACAAGAAGACTATCCTCACATTCTGTACTGGGCTGGAAAAGAGATTGCACGCCAATTTCCAACTGACACTTTAACTTCTGTCAAAGAATTTTTTGCTGATGCTGCTTTCGGCGATCTAGAAATCAAATCTCAAGATAGTAAAAATCAGCGCTGGGAATTGACTGGTGATCTAGTCAAGCAACGTCTTAGTCTGAATAAGAATGCTGATTTTAGTCTAGAAGCAGGGTTTTTTGGCACAACAGCTTGAAGTTCAGACTGGTGCTATTGCTGAGGCAATTTCAAGTATCTCAAAAAAAAATGAAGGCGTTTCATTTGAAGTCGTAACTGACTTAACCGAAACAGTTAATGTCGAAGATATTAAGCAACGCGTTGCAGCTCGTGAAACTTTTTTAAAGAAAACACACGATACAACAGAAAATGCTACTATGATTGAGGTTCGCAATGATGATGACATCTCCCGCGAACAATCAATTACCGATTCCCTCTTAGCCTTTAATTTTGATGACACATTGATGCCCACCGAGGAACACTCTAGTCTGAGCGCTTTGTCCGGTGAAGAAATTGATCCATTCAATGTACCCTCTCATCCAAATAAGAATCAATAAAAACCACTAATTTTTATACATTACAGTGCCTCTTCCAGCCGCTTGTACATGTTTAAATTAGTGGTTTTTATTATTATATTTTTTTATAATAAAAAATCCCTTGACCTAAGAGGGGGATGGTCAAGGAATTGATAGCCGAAGCTATCGGTGTTCAATCAGTAATTGGGGAACTGATTGAAACATTACTGGGGGAGTAATGAAACTCAAATGTTATTTGAGTATGTTTCTATTATAGACCAACTATGACCAAAAAAAGTATCTACATTTTGACAAAAACATTACAGAAAAATTACGTTAAAACTTGTCACATAAGTTAACAATTACACAATGAGATTCAACAATAGAACCATTCCCAGTCCCACGACAGCAATGATTGTCTCTAATACAGTCCATATTTGCAGTGTTTGCTTAACATTTAAATCAAAATATTCTTTGAACATCCAAAAGCCAGCATCATTGACATGTGAAAATGCTAACGATCCAGCTCCAATGACCAATACCATCAAAGCGGGATTGATACCTGAAGCCGCCATCAACGGCTGGACAAGCCCCGCCGCGGTTAAGGCAGCTACCGTAGCAGACCCCAATGCAACGCGTAATAATACAGTAATTAACACGCCAAGATCAGAGGCGAAATTGCTGAATGAATAAACAAATCGGAAATTTGTTTTGAAATGCCACCATCAATCAATATTTGTTTGAAAGCAGCACCTCCACCAATAATCAATAACAACATAGCGATTGATTTAACAGCATCTTCAACCGTTACCATCATATCTTTTGTAGCACGACCTTGATGCCATCCCATTGCCCACAAAGCAAATACCAAAGAAATAATCATTGCAGCAACCGGGTTTCCAATCATAGTAATGAAAGCGTCAATTCCCTTCGGGTTTTTAAAAGGTTGACCATCATTGTAGATAATTGTGTAAATGGTCGTAATTCCATTAATAAAACAGGAAACAATGACGTCAAAACTGAAATACCAAAACTGGGTGTCTCATTAATTTGAAAAGTCTTTTGTTGCCCAAATGCCGTTAATTGCTTTTTAACTACAAAAGCATCTGGTGCAAATTTCTGTGCTAATTTTGTAAAAATCGGTCCCGCAATAATAGCAGCCGGAATGGCCACGATTAAGCCATACACTAATACAGTTCCCGGATTAGCACCTAGTGCCCCCGCAATCGCTGTTGGTGCTGGATGAGGCGGCAAAAAACCGTGCGTTACTGACAAAGCAGCAGCCATTGGAATACCAAGATAAAGTAACGGCACTGAAGCTTCTAAAGCAATCGCAAAAACAATCGGAATCAATAACACCATGCCCACTTCAAAGAATAACGCAATACCTATGATAAAAGCCGCGACCATAATTGCTAACTGAACACGCTTTTTTCCAAATTTAGCAATCAGTGTGTGTGCAATACGATAAGCACCACCGGCATCAGCGACTAATCTACCTAGTACTGCACCAAAACCAACACAATGGCCAATTCACCAAGGGATGAACCAATACCATTTTGAATTGAAGTGGGAATTTGATCCAGTGGCATACCTAATCCCGCGCCAACTAGAGCAGCAGTTAAAATCAGTGAAATAAAAGTATTAATCTTAAACTTGATAATCAAGACTAATAAAAATAGGATGCCCAATCCTAAAACAACAAATGACATCATAAGCATTCTCCTAAACAATATGTTATTTTCTGTAACCGCTTTCATTTTATCACACAATTCATATTTGTGGTTAAATTTTGTCGCAAAAAAAAGCACCTCACATGAAGATGCTTTTTTCAGTAATTTAAACGTCGCGACGACGTTCTTTAATACGAGCTGCCTTACCTTGCAATGCACGCAAGTAGTACAACTTTGCACGGCGAACTTGACCAAAGCGAACAACTTCAATCTTGTCAAACACGTGGTGAGTGCAATGGGAAAGTACGTTCCACACCAACACCTGAAGAAATCTTACGAACAGTGTAAGTAGATTGGATACCAGCACCCTTGCGCTTGATCACAACACCTTCAAACAACTGAATACGTTCGCGTGAACCTTCAACGATCTTAGCATACACTTTAACAGTGTCACCGGCACGGAATTCAGGAATATCAGTACGCAATTGTGCTGATGTTACATTTTCTAAAAATACTATTTTGACGCATTGGTCATTCTCCTATTCGACAATCTTGCACTTGCCCGTAGGCTAAACGCACAGCGGATTGTCGTTAATATGGCAATTATTAGCCATACAACAGTATATCAGACACAGTGCCCTATGTCCAGTGTTACTTAGCACGGGTCATTAAATCACTTGCAATTTTATCAATTTTAGCTTGCGATATTGCTTGTGTATCGGAAACGACGCCAATATAAAACTTTAGTTTTGGTTCTGTACGGAAGGTCGAACCGCAACCCATGAACCATCTGCTAGCCAATATTTCAAAACATTAGCTTTTGGTTGCTTGAGTGTGAGCGTTGCACCTGCGTTATCAGTTTCTAGTGAAGACAAGAAATCCTGTACACGCGCTACGCTGACGCTGCCAATCGCGTCTGGTTGATTATTTCGGAATTCAGAAATGATGGCTGCCATTTCATCGTTACCATGAATACCCGGAAAGTCCAAACTAATGGTTTTTTCTTCAAAGTAACCAAACTTTTCAAATAATTCGTGAACACCATCGCAAATGTTTTGCCTTGTGACTTATAGTATGCCGCGACTTCAGCAAATAACACTAGTGCCTGAATTGCGTCTTTATCATGAGCAAAGGGCTTTACCAAATAGCCGAAACTCTCTTCAAATCCAAACAAAAACTCATGTGATTTTGTTGCTTCGTATTCATCAATTGTTGCTGCAATATATTTAAATCCAGTCAACACGTCCGCAGTCTCAACGCCAAAGCTTTCAGCAACAGTTGATGCAAATCTTGATGAAACAATTGACGTCACAATGGCGCATTTTTCAGGCAATGAGTTCGTATTTTTCTTCGCCCCGTCAAGAGATAATTGACTAATACAGCAGCAATTTGATTGCCTGTAAGCACTTGGAAACTACCATCCGCCAACTTAACCGCGGCACCCATCCGATCGGCGTCAGGATCAGTCGCGACCACCGCATCTGCACCTTCGCGCTTTGCATATTCAATCGCAAGTGTTAAAGCTGCTGCATCTTCAGGATTGGGCTTTTTGACCGTCGAAAATCACCGTCAATGACAGCTTGTTCTTTAACGACAGTATAGTTAGTGAAACCAGCCTGTTGAAGAGCCTTTTCACAATATACTGACCAGTGCCGTGAAGTGGTGAATAAACAAATTTGAGTGAAGCCCCCTCACGTGCTACTAGTTCAGGATCAACTGTTACTGCTTTCATTTTTGATAAGTAAAGGTTATCAATATCGTCATCAATCATTTGAACATTGGCGCTTGTCTCATCCAATGAGATATCAAAAAATATCAGCAATACCTTCCAACTCTTTCACAACTGCTGAAACAGCGTCGGGAACCATTTGGCCACCATCTTCACCATACACCTTATAACCATTGTATTCTTTAGGATTATGTGAAGCAGTAATCATGATACCGGCAAACGCGTTCAATTCGCGCACAGCAAATGATAGTTCAGGTGTTGGACGCAATGATGTAAACAATAACTCTTGATACCATGTGCAGAAAGTACCTGTGAAGCATCTGCCGCAAACTCAGGAGAAAAAATGACGAGAATCAAAACTGATTGCCACGCCACGCTGTTTTGCTGTCTCCCCTTGCGAAGCAATATAACGTGCCAATGCTTCAGTCACCTGACGAACAGTATAAATGTTCATGCGATTAGTACCAGCACCAAGTAGGCCACGCATACCCGCCGTACCAAAACTCAAGTTTTGATAAAAAGCATCTTCCTGCTCTTCAGCTGAATATGATGCAAATCAGAAGCTAGATAGTCAGGCAAATTCGCCGATTGCCACTGTGCCAATTTTTCTTGATAACTCATGATTAACCTTCTTTTCCCATTTTCTTAAATTATAACAAAATTATTTCCGTGTGAACAATGTCAAAATCCAGTTTCTAAACTTTTCGTACGCCAAAACAGTAATTGCTATCACAGCAATTACGATAAAAATGATCAGAGTCACTGCCTTTGGTATCTCCAAATGACCGACAAAATAACAATTGAGACAATACTGGCTGACCACAAACACTAGCAAAAGCAGCCATTCGTAAATAAACTGGAAAGCTAACCCCAACGATGTGCTAGCAATGGGACAGCAACACGAATAAATGGCAAAAAACGACCCAATACAACGAATAACAACCATCTTTTAGGATGAAAATCTTTAGCAATTTCATCAGTCAAGTTACTGTGTGAATATTTTTTAATCCAAGGTATTTTAGCTACTTGTGTCGTAATCAATGCCCCAACCAATAATTAACAGCATCTCCTAAAAACGAAGCGATCGCAAAAATACCAATCGCCAAAAATAATTCCCAAATATTGTGATGGGCACCAGCCAAGCTACCTACTGTAATCAAATAGTATCACCAGGAATAAAACCTGTCACAATCCCAGCAGTTCAATGAATATCAAGGCAAACATGATGGCAAGTGCCGTTAATGTGAAGTGTTGATCACTGGCAATTAAATGATCTAGCCAGTTGGGCAATGCAGTGATTGAATTTAGAAACATTTTCCCCTCCGAAATGTCGCCAAAAGTTAGTCTTTTGGTAAATACAGTGACACTGGCAACAAACTATCAGTTGGCACAGTCGTTCTTGGTGTTTTAATCAGTGCAAACAATACTTCTATCAATTGTGATGCGGCCGCCGCAATCGGCTGCACAATTGTTGGCAAATTTGGATGCAAACGTCGAACAATTGGCGTACCATCGTACCAATAATGTTAATATCTCTGGCACTTTTTTACCTGCTCTCTGCAGCGCATTTTCTAGTTGAATAGCAGCCACGTCGTTATAGGCAAAGACCCCCTCAATACCATTTTCAACGATATAAGACACCATATTGTTGATGTCTTTATTTGTAGCAAACCCTTGTAAACTATAATTTTGTCTGACAACAGGAATAGAATTATGTCGTGTAGCGCGTAAAAATCCTGCATATCGTTGATGAGTTGGTGATTCTGAGCCATCATCATCGCTCAGCATTAACAGCTTTTTTGCCCCAGTAGACAACAAATACTCGCCAGCTAAGTAGCCCCCTTGTTCATTATCCTCGCTTACATTGGCACATTATCCGCCAAATATCGATCATAAGAAACAATTGGTAAATAGGTGTTTTGATACTCACCAATACCCAAATTATGTGAAGAAGTATAATACCTTCAACTTGATTTGCGGCAAGCATTTGAAGATACTGACGCTCTTTTTCAACATTATTAGCTGAAGTTGCAATAATGACTTATATCCTAGCTCAAATAGTTGTTGTTCAATTTCGCTGGCTAAAGCTGTAAAAAAAGGGTTTTCCATGTTTGGAAAAATCAATCCAATAAATTGCGATGATTTTCCTTGCAGCGAACGAGCCATAGCATTAGGCTGATAGTGCAACTCTCGCATAGCTTCGTGAACTTTATTAATTGTTTTTTGGCTCAATGAACCATAGTTATTGATGACACGCGATACCGTTGTTACTGAAACACCCGCCAACGCCGCGACATCACTTAATTTGCTACCATTGCAATCCTCCATACTCTCTTAATATTCTATCACATGGTCTACTCCCTTACTAAAATAAATGTGATAAACGTTTGACTTTATCTTGTTAAAGTTACCAATTGTCCTCGTAAGTTAATTTAATCACAAAGTAAAAAGGAGAACAAACATGGAAGCACTTGTGTTAACTGGTACAAAAAAATTAGAGGTTGAAAACATTGAAAAGCCTGAGGTAAAGCCGAATGAAGTGTTGATTCATACAGCATTCGCTGGTATTTGCGGTACTGATCACGCTTTGTATGCCGGTCTTCCTGGCTCAGCCGATGCTGTGCACCAATCGTTTTGGGCATGAAAATTCTGGTGTTGTAGCTGAAATTGGTTCTGATGTTACAAACGTTGCGGTGGGTGATCGTGTCACAATTGATCCCAATATTTACTGTGGTCAATGCAAGTATTGCCGTACAGCACGTCCAGAGCTTTGCGAAAACTTGTCTGCAGTTGGTGTAACACGCAACGGTGCTTTGAAGAATACTTTACTGCGCCCGCATCAGTTGTTTACCAAAATTCCAGATAATGTTTCACTTAAGTCAGCTGCGGTGGTTGAGCCGATTTCATGTGGCGGTTCACGGTATTCAACTTCTTAAAGTGACACCTTACCAAAGGCATTGGTTATTGGGGACGGCTTCATGGGTGAACTCTTGTTCAAAATTTTGGCAAGCTTATGGAATTCACCAAGTCGATTTGGCTGGTATTGTTCCTGAAAAAGCTTGCTATGAACAAAGAAAAGTTTGGCGTGAAAAATACGTATAATACAAAAGATGGGGACAAAATTCCCGAAGGCACTTACGATGTTGTTGTTGAAGCAGTTGGTCTACCACAGACACAAGAAGCCGCAATTGAAGCCTCAGCTCGTGGCGCTCAGGTTTTGATGTTTGGTGTTGGCGGTCCCGACGCAAAGTTCCAAATGAACACTTACGAAGTTTTCCAAAAGCAATTGACGATTCAAGGATCATTTATCAATCCAAACGCATTTGAAGACTCATTGGCATTGTTATCAATCAGGCAAGTTAGACGTCGAATCGCTAATGTCACACGAATTAGATTACCAGACTGTTGATGACTTCGTGAATGGTAAGTTAGGTGTCGTTTCAAAGGCAGTCGTTAAGGTTGGTGGCGAAGAGGCATAAAATGGCACAAAAAACGCGCAACATCATAATCCGCGAAGCATTTCAATGAGCAAATCACTTATGTTTTTTGCCATCTCATTGATTTTAAATGCGATGGGAAATGTTTTGACGCTCGTCACAGCTTCACATATAAAACCCGCTTTTTTGGGATCAGCTTATTGGACTGCCGCAGAGGCTAATCTAGGTCAAGCTTTTATTAGGAAATAATTCACTTGTCTTGTTTTGGGCATTTTTGTTCTTGGCATGCTTATTTCATTCCTGAATGCGTTATTAATGAAAAAGTTAGATTGGCATCGTATCATTGGTAATTTCTTGTTTATGTTACCATTTTCAATTTTTATTCAATGGTTTTTCAAATATTTTCAATCAAATTATGCAAATGCTAACTCAGTAGCAGCAACTGTATTGTATACAGTAATTAATTTTATTGGTGTTGGCTTAATCGCCGTTGCTATTTCGATTTATCAACGTGTGAAATTTAGTGTTACACCCTGCCGATGATTTGAATGCAAATTTACGTTTCAAATATTTTCACGGTGTCGGCTTTCAAGGCTATGTGGGCGTCTATATTCCGCAACGATTTTTGCAATTATCGCCTTTGTGATCACTTTCCCTAATTTGTATAATTTCGGTTAGGAACTATTTTTGCATTCCTATTCCAGGTGGCATCACAGGAATCGCGGACAAGTACGTCTTTAAGAATTTAAAGCATCAGGCAATAGATGTTGGTAATTAACGCAATTATTACGTAAAATGAACATATCAGTAGCAATTCTACTAGAAAGGTATTATTATGGCATTTTCAGATTATTATAGTGGTGTAAAACACATTGGTATTCCACATCATCTTTGACACAATCAGAGGCTTTTTGGACGAAATTAGGATTTAAAAAACTGGCGATTTTCCTGCTGGTAAAGTTATCTTCATGCAGCGTGACACTTAGTCATCGAAACTTGGGCCGGAGATGAAGTTGTTGGTAAACCAGGTGCAATCAATCAATATTTCAATGGATACAACTGATGCTGATGCTGCTTTTTTGCAGCAAAGGCAGAAGGGTTTGATTTGCTTAACACGGAAGTGCAACATTTACCATTTTGGGAAAAAGGAATTAAATTCTTTAACTTGCAAGGACCAGATGGCGTTATTTGTAGAGTTTGCGAAATAGTTAAATAAGCAAAAAGCGCCAAAAGGCGCTTTTTAATTCTAGAATTAAATCGACAAAAAATGCGCACATTACTGTGCGCATTTTTCAGTCAGTTGTAGTTGTTTGAACAGCAGTTTGTAAATGGCTGATGTAGTCATAAACTCCTTGTCCAGCCAAGCCGCCATCACCAACAGCTGTCGTAATCTGACGCAAATCCTTGACTCTGACATCTCCTACTGCAAAAATGCCAGGAATTGTCGTCTGCATCTTATCATCAGTTAATATCCATCCCTCAGAGTCAGTAATGTCTAGATTTTCAAACCCTTGAGTGTTTGCTTTTAAGCCAACATAAATAAAGCACCAGCTGCATCAATATGCGATTTTTCCTTTGTTTGATTATTGATAACATCAAGTCCTGTGACTTTGTCCATTATCACCAGTAATCGCTTCTACTTCTGTATGCCCACATAATGACATCTTTGGGTTCGCAAATGCCCGATCTTGAATAATTTGTTGGGCACGCAAATTATCACGCGATGTAAGAACAGTAACAGATTTTGCCAGGTAGTAAGATAAAGTCCTTCTTCAATTGCCGAATCTCACCGCCAACACAACAACATCCTCATCACGGAAGAACCACCATCACAGACTGCACAATAACTCACGCCACGACCTTGATATTCTTCCTCGCCATCGCTCCTAAATGAATATGCTCAGAGCCCGTCGCGATGATAACCGCTTTGGCAACATAATCGTCCATGTCAGTATGAATATACTTCAAGTCATCCTTTAATTCAACACGTTCGACCTGTCCCAAAACCATATTCAGCACAAATTGTGTTGATGATGAATACATTTTTCAGCTAAGTCGGGGCCTAAAATCGAATCAAACCAGGATAATTTTCAACTTCTGCCGTATATTCATTTGCCCACCGTAAATACCGCGATCAAGCATTAGAACTGATAAATTGGCACGTGAAGCATAGGTAGCTGCTGTCATGCCGGCAGGACCTGCTCCAACGATAATAACATCATATATTTTAATATTTTCTGGCATCATTACACCTACACTTACTTTTTGTTATGACTATTGTACTCGTTATTATAGAAAATGTCGAGGGCAAAACCTGTCATTAAATCGTTTAATGATTAATATGAAAAAACGAGAGCTAGTCTCGTTTTTAGTAATTAAAGTTTGGCCGCTAACTCTTTGATATAAGCACGCAGTGCATCTTTAGTCTGTGGGTGTTTCAAACCGAATTCAATGTTTGTCTCTAAGAAACCAATCTTGAGCCAATATCGTAACGACTACCCTTGAATTCATGAGCATAAACGTGTTGGCGATTATTCAAAGAATCAATTGCGTCTGTCAATTGAATTTCATTGCCCTTGCCAGGCTTTGTGTTTCCAATTCTTCAAAAATTTCTGGGGTTAACAAGTAACGTCCAATAATTGCCAAATCTGAAGGTGCTTCTTCTGGCTTTGGCTTTTCCACAAAACTCTTAACACGTACAGACCGTCGTCGTTCACTTGAGCCGCTGGATCAATCACACCATATTCTGATACTTGATCATGAGGCACTTTCATGACAGCCAAAGTTGATTCTCCTGTTTCTTCATATCGATCAATCAACTGCTTTGTCAGTGGCACCTCATCTTGCATCAAATCATCACCAAGTAGCACAACAAAAGGCTCGTCACCAATGAAAGCCTTGGCAGTCAATACAGCGTCACCTAGGCCTTTAGGATGTGATTGACGTATGAAATACATATTGATATCTGTTGTTTCTTCAACAACCTTGAGCAAAGCATCTTTACCTTTTTCGCGCAAATTATTTTCCAATTCAGGATTTGAATCAAAATGATCTTCAATTGAACGCTTTGACTTACCGTCCACGATAACAATATCTTCAATACCAGATTCAATTGCTTCTCTTACAATATATTCAATTGTTGGTGTATCAACAATTGGTAGCATTTCTTTTGCTAATGCTTTTGTTGCAGGTAGAAAACGTGTACCTAACCCTGCTGCTGGAATAATTGCCTTACGTACTGGTTTCATAATTTTTCTCTTTTCTTTAATCTTCACTGCGCAAATTTCGTTGCATTAATTGTGTAATCGCATTTTGCAACGGCAGTTGTTCATACAATACTTGATAAATTGCTTTTGTAATGGGCATATCCACTTGATGTTGCACAGAAAATTCATAAACAGCTTTCGTCGTGCTAACACCCTCAATGACCATTCCCATGGTGTTTTCCACTTCAGCTAGCGATTTGCCAGAACCTAATTCTCGACCTGCTCGATAGTTTCTGGAATTTGGTGACATGCCTGTCACAATCAAATCACCAATGCCTGCCAACCCCAAAAACGTTTCTGGTTTAGCACCCATTGCCTGACCTAACGCGCGCATTTCTACTAATCCCCGTGTTAGCAATGCCGCTTGGGCATTAGCGCCATATCCTAACCCGATTAATGCCCCTGAACCAATCGCGATAATATTTTTTAACGCAGAAGCTAATTCAGAACCCAATAAATCGTGGTTCGTATATGGTCTAAACACATCGTTTGCAAAAATTGATTGAATTAATTTGGCTGCATTAGGATCATCACTAGCAATTGAAACAGCGTCAAATCATGTTTGATAACATCCTCAGCGTGTGACGGACCCGATAACATGGCCAAAGCTGTACGGTATTGTACCGGTACTTCTTCGGACAGCATCTCTGAAATACGTTTAAATGTAACAGGTTCTAATCCTTTTGTTGCATGCGCTAAAATAACACGATGGTTTTGCTTTACCAAAACATCTGCTAATTGATGTGCAACTTGGCGAACTGCTTTAGTTGGCACAACACTTAGTACAATATCGACGTCTGAGACCGCTAGTGCCATATTATCAGTGGCCATCAAGTTATCATTTAATATTGCTGTTGTAGATATTTCTGATTTGTATGCTGATCGCTTATTTCTCTGGCTTGCGCAGGGTTATGAGTCCACAAACGAACGTCCTGGTTATTTTCAGCAACAACATTAGCCAAAGCTGTTCCCATGATCCAGCACCTAATATGGCAATTTTAGTCATTTTTTTCACCTGCTGCATCAATCTTTTCATTTTTCGCCATTTCGGCCGTCATGCGTTGTTCTAATGTTTGTAGCGCGTCAATTCCCATATTTGCTGTTCTAAATTTAACAGCAGCTGCATCAATCACACTGGCCGTATTACGTCCTGGGGTGACCGGTACAACCATGCGCTTGATTTGAACACCCATAATTTCTAATGAATCATTATCATTTCCTAATCGGTCAAAATTAGCTTCACCAATTTTCCATTTGAAAGATGAATGTTCAAAGCGATGGTGGCATGCGATCGAACGGATACGGCACCATAAACTGCTGAACATCAATGATACCTACACCACGAACTTCCATCATGTTTCGCAAAACACCATTGGGTTCACCGATTAAGCGTTCTTCATCTTCTTGATAAATATCAACACGATCATCAGCCACTAACCTGGCTTTCCCTTGTTGAATTAATTCAAGCGCCGATTCCGTTTTGCCAATACCCGCATCTCCTGTAATCAATACACCAAGACCATGAACATCAATTAAAACACCATGGACGTTTTCTCTTGGGGCCAGTTGCCCACCCAGATAATAAGTCATATTTGATAAAATACGAGATGACGTCAACGTTGAAGTCAAAATCGGAATATGTGCTTCCTCTGCCGCTTGCTTTAATTCATCACTAATCGGTAAGCCTGTTGAGACAACAAACGCTGGTGTTGTCTTATCGGCCATTCGTCGATAAACCATCAACAATTCGTCATGATTCATACGTTCTGAAAAGGATGTTTCTGTTATGCCTAACAACTGAACACGTTCTGGTGCATAATAGTTGAAATATCCGGTCATTTCAAGACCGGGACGTGAGATGTCAGCCGTCGTGATTCTCTGTCAAGAAACTGCTCACCTGAAACAATTTTCAGGCGCGTGTTAGCCACTAGTTGTTCTACTGTTACTGAGTTTTGTGCCATTTTAATTTCTTTCTACTTGCACATGCAAATCATTGTTTAAAATTGTATTGATAATTGATAGGATGAAAGCAATCAACATTGCCCAGCCGAAACTGGTAAATTCAAAGCCACCAACGAGATTAGCCGTTATTTCAAGGAGAAACGCATTAACAACGATGGCAAAAAATCCGAATGTTAAAATAGTTAACGGCAATGTTAAAACCGTTAAAATCGGCTTGATGATAGCGTTTTAATATTGATAATACAAACGCTGCAAACAATGCCGAGACCCAATTATCAACTCGAAATCCAGAAGTGAATATCATTGATAAAACCAAAAACTTAACATGTTTGTTGCTAATCGAACAATAAAGCGCATTAAAACCCCCGTAAAATTTTCTATGAAAACGGTTACTATATTGATACAATAACACTTTCACATTACAATTATACCAAATGTAGACTATAAAAAAAGCGCCTTACAGACGCTTGACTGTTAGATAAAGAAATTGTAGCCTGGATTCAATTCGATGATCTTACCAGTACGCTTATAGACAATCCATTCTGCAATATCAGTCGTGTAATCACCAATACGTTTCAAGTAACCAGCAATCACTAAATAATCAGCAGCAGAATCAACCAAATCAGCATTTTCTTTCATACCATTTACGGAATCAGTTCTGACTTTAGCAGCACTTTGTGACAGCTTATGGTTAGCTTCAGCTATTGATTCAGCACCGAGGGCATCATTTTTAACATAATATTCCATCACTTGAGAAACCATATTGGCTACCATTTCTCCGATAACCCCAAGTTCTTGTTCGATGCTTGCAATATGCTTTGTCCCTTTCACTCGAATAGTTGAGTTAGCAATATTACGTGCCTGATCACCCATTCGTTCTAAAACCGAGACAGCTTTTAAAATTGTGACAATTTCACGTAAATCTGTGGTCACAGGTTGATATAATGCAATCATCTCAAAGGTTTTCTTTTCAATAGCAGCTTCTCGTTCATTAATTGATGATCATTTTCTAAAATTTGACGCGCACCCTCGCGGTCATGATCCACAAATGACTGAACAGCTTTTTGAATAGTTTGAGACACTAGCATCCCCATTTTTGTAAATGAGCTATCTAAATCTGCTAATTCTTCATCAAATAATCGACGCATAACAAACTCCTCCATGACTTTGTATAGTGTGGTCTTGCAATTATTTTGGTTTTAATTAACCAAAACGTCCAGAAACATAATCTTGTGTTTCTTGCTTTTGTCGATTAAGGAAAATGTGCTTCGTCTGATCAACTTCAATCAGATCCCCACTCAAGAAGAAAAGCAGTACGGTCAGAAATTCTTGAAGCTTGTGACATTGAGTGTGTCACAATAATCATGGCATAATCTTCTCTTAATTTCAACAATGTTTCCTCGATATTACGACTCGAAATGGGATCCAATGCTGAAGTTGGTTCGTCAAGTAAAAGTAATTCTGGTGACATTGCTAATACACGTGCAATTGAAACACGCTGTTGTTGTCCACCAGACAACCCCAATGCCGATTTGTGTAAATCATCTTTGACTTCATCCCAGACTGAGGCTTGCTTTAATGAACGCTCTACTGCTTCATCTAATACTGCTTTGTCTTTAACGCCATCTAAACGCAACCAAAAATAACGTTTTCATAGATTGAGAATGGAAATGGGTTAGGTTGTTGAAAAACCATCCCGATTCGCTTGCGTAAATCAACTGTGTCAGTCGTTGGTGCATATATATCAGTCCCATTGAAATTAAATGAACCTGTTACAGTCACACCATCTTCCAAATCGTGCATTCGGTTTAAGGCGCGCAAATAGGTAGTTTTCCCTGAACCAGAAGGACCAATTAAAGCTGTGATTCCCTTGTTTGGAAAGTCCAAATCAATACCATGTAGGGCTTCTTTTTGACCATACCAAAGACGAACATCACGTGTGGATAAAATTGTTTTTTCTTGTTTGTCTGTCATCCGAAATTACCTGATATATAATCATTTGTCAAAGCAACTTTAGGTCGCGTAAATATTTTACGTGTTAAATCATATTCAATGACTTTACCTAAATGGAAGAAAGCCGTGTAATCACTGATACGGGCAGCCTGTTGCATGTTATGTGTCACAATGATGATTGTGTATTGATTTTTAATTCAATCAATGTGTCTTGAACCTGAGCAGAAGAAATTGGATCCAACGCACTTGAAGGTTCATCCAGCAAAAGAATATCAGGCTTTAGTGCCAGGGCACGTGCAATAACCAATCGTTGCGCCTGTCCACCTGACAAAGCTAAGGCTGATTTATTTAATTCATCTTTAACTTGATCCCACAATGCCGCTTGTTTTAAACTGGTTTCAACTATTTCGTCAAGTTGTTCTTTCGTGTAGTTGCCACGTTGCGTTAGCGCGAAGGTTATGTTGTCATAAATTGATTTAGCAAATGGATTGGGTCGTTGAAAGACCATACCAATGTGACGGACGCATCTCATAAACATCAATATTTTTAGTGTTAATGTCCACACCACGATACATAATTTGACCATTAACAGTAGCAACATCATCGTTCATACGATTCAAAGATCTTAGAAATGTTGATTTACCAGAACCTGAGGCACCAATAAGGCTCGTAATCTTATAGCGTTCAAATTCCAAATCACCTTCACTCAAAGCGAGGTTATCACCATAAGACACTTGTAAGTCATGCGTGGAAATTGCAATTTCATGCTTGTCAGATGCCATATTATAGATATAACGTTCGGGAGCGTCTTCTCTAATAAAATCACTGGCAGGTTTAAATTCAAAGTTAGGATTTGTCATAGTCGCCTCACGAACTAGTTAGTTTCTTTATACAACTTGGTACCTAATTTACGCGCACTAAAGTTGAACAGTAATACAACAATAATTAACACTGCTGATGCACCCGCAGAAACTGCGTTAACATCTGGCATAATGCCTTCAGAATTAATTTCCCAAATATGAACTGCTAAAGTTTCTGCTGGACGCATTGGATTCAAGGGACTTGAAATATTGAACGGATTCCAATCACCAAAGTTCAAAGCAGGTGCAGATTGTCCAGCAGTATAGATTAGTGCGGCAGCTTCACCAAACACACGACCTGCTGACAGAACAACCCCTGTTACAATTGAAGGCACAGCCGCTGGCAAAATCACATGTAGAACCGTTTTCCCAACGTGACAATCCCAGTGCAGATCCCGCTTCACGTTGTAAGTCTGGAATTTTGAGCCAAGCTTGTCTCAATCGAACGTGTTAACAATGGTAAATTAAACAAAGTTAGTGCAATGGCACCAGACAAAATTGAAAATCCCAATTTGAATTGAACAACGAACAATAGAAAAACCAAACAAACCAACAACAACAGATGGTAACGAACTTAGAATTTCAATTGCCGTTCGGACAATCGCTGTAAAATAATTTTTCTTAGCATATTCATTTAAGTAAATTGCTGCGCCCAATGCGATTGGGAGCTAATTACCATAGCCAAATCAATAAATAAAAATGACGTTAAAGAGTTGCACACCTACACCGCCACCAGCCTCAAAAGCTCGGGCCGGTGAAGTCAGAAAATGCCATGACAAGTGTGGTACTCCTCTTACGAGGATAAATGACAGCATCGCAAACAAAATTAATGCGACAATACCTGAAATGGCATAAATAAAGCCGGTGGCTATTTATTCAGCAGTTTTGCTTTCATACTTCATCGCTCCTCTACGTCCAATTGCACGCACAATTAAGTTAAATACCAATGACATGATTAACAAAATCATTGCCAAGGTCCATAATACGTCATTCTGTAATGACCCCATGACGGTATTACCAATTCCCATCGTCAAGACAGAAGTCAATGTTGAGGCAGGTGTTGTCAAACTGTGTGGCATCAGAGCAGCATTTCCAATAACCATCTGAACCGCCAAAGCTTCACCAAATGCTCGGGCCATTCCAAATACAATGGCCGTCAGTATTCCAGGTGTGTGCAGCACGTAAAACAACCTTATAAATCATTTGCCAACGCGTCGCTCCAATTGCTAGAGCAGACTCGCGATAATGACGAGGTACAGATTTCAGAGTGTCAACGGTCATCGAGTAAATAGTTGGCAAAATCATAACGAAAAGTACAATTGTACCTGACAAAATACCAAATCCTGAACCACCCGCAATTGTTCTTATAACTGGCACAACAACCGTTAAGCCAATAAAACCATAGACAACTGATGGGATACCAACCAATAATTCAACAATAGGTTGCATAATTTTGGCGCCGCGTTTTTGTGCAATTTCAGTCATGAACAAAGCAGTACCGATTGCAAACGGTGTTGCAACAATGGCTGCCAAGAACGTTACTAAAAATGACCCCAAAATCATTGGCAAAGCCCCAATATAAGGCTTTTTAGTTGCAGGATCAGTTACAGAAGGATTCCATGTTGTGCCAAATAAGAAATCTTTCACATTGACACCATCTTTATAAAAAGTGGACAGGCCACGACTCAAAACGAAAACGAAAATTGAAAACAACAACGATTGCAATCAAGATCAACGCTGTCATGCTAATTGCACGACCAATAGTATCTTTTCGAGTTGATTCAGAGCGTTGCATTAGTTTTTTTGTGATATTATCCATGTTTTCTCCACGGTGAGTGTTGTTGCGCAATCAGCGTCAGCAACGAACACGCTTATTTTTCAACCACTTGACCATTAACATTACGACTAATTTTCATATCATGAATTGAGATATAGCCCAGCTTTGGAACTAAAGTAGATTGAATTTTTGTTGATGTGAGATATTTTAAAAATTTACTAACTTGAGCATTAGGTTTCCCTTTTGTGTAAACATGCTCATATGACCAAATGGCATATTTGCCAGTGGCAACATTTTGATTATTAGGTTTTATGCCGTTAACACTAGCAGCCACAACAGACGAGTCGATGTAACCAAAAGCAGCATAGGAAATTGCGCCAGGCGTTGTCGCCACAATTGAGCGTACCATACCTGATGAGTCTTGTTCCTGAGCTGAAATACTTTCAGCACCATCTAAGGCCCATTTTTCAAAAGTCGCCCTTGTACCAGAACCAGTTGCACGATTGATAATGACAATGTCAAGGTTTTTACCACCCACTTCTTGCCAGTTCGTTATTTTACCTGTAAAAATAGCTTTTAATTGCGCTGTTGATAGATTTTTGACTCCATCGTCTTTATTTAGCAAGGGTGCAATACCAACAACAGCAACCTGATGATCTACTAACTGACTGGCTTTAATGCCTTCTTTTTCTCAGCGAAAACATCCGAATTACCTAAATCTACGGCGTCTTGGGAAACTTGACTGAGCCCTGTTCCCGTTCCACCACCTTGAACATTAATAAATGTACCAAGATTTTCTTTAGCGTATTCTTCACCAGCCGCTTCAACAAGTGGTTGAAGTGCGGTCGATCCAACAGCTGTGATTGAAGTACCAGATGCGCTTTGATCACGCGTGGCATAGGCTGTTCCGAGTGCTGCAACAATAGCCACGACAACGATTGAAGATACAATCCCGCCGCGATGTGATTTCGACATGTTTAATGCCTCCCAAGATTTACTACTACGTTTTAATTATCTTAAACTTGTGTAAATATCAGAACGCCTTTTTGTAAAGTTTGTGTAAAGGAATTTAAAATAATAAAACTATATGTTCTCTTTTATGGACTGACATCGCGATTTATAAGTTCTATAATTTTTTAAATACAAAAAAAGAAGATAGTCACAATATCTTCTTTACGAAGGCAACGTCAGTGTAATCGTTGTTCCAACGCCTACTTGAGATTTCACTTGCAGTCGACCGTTATGTTTGGTCACAATTTCGTTTACTATTGCCAGCCCAAGACCAGTACCACTGGCAATTTTGCGCTGTCTAGACTCGTCGCCACGATAGAACCTTTCAAAAATACGCGATTGTTGGCTCAGAGGAATACCAATTCCAGAATCGCGAACACTTAAAGTCCATTGTGACTTATCTTTTTTGGCCGTCACCCACACTTCACCGTTTTCAACATTGTACTTCACGGCATTAGTCAATAAGTTTTGAATAATCGTCGTGGCATCCTCAGAAACGCCCAGCACTTCAAATTTTTCTGCCACAGCATTATGAATTTTAACGCGTTGACTATTAATTTTTTGAATTTGTTGATTGACAATTTCAGATAATTTAATCATTGAAACTTCTCCATCAGCCTTATGTTTGAGACGAGAAAGAGACAAAATATCATTTACTAAATCAGAAAGACGTTGCGACTCATTTGCTACGATTGACAAAAACTGAGCTCGCGTTTTAGGGTCATCCCCAGCAGGTCCCTGTAATGTTTCAACAAATCCTGTGATCGCAGTTAGCGGTGTTTTAAACTCATGCGAAGCGTTGGCCAAAAAGTCTGCCTGCATACGTTCAATTTGCAAAACACTCGTCAAATCATAAAGCATAATCATGACTTCACCCTCAGCGCCAGATTGATGGTACAGTGTGCTAGCATCGTATTGACGCGTTTCGCCATTGATTGTTAGGTTTAGAATTGATTGTTGCTTTGATTGTGTATTAAATGTTTGGCTAATTAACTCCGATAATGTAAATTGACGAATTATCAAATTTTCTGAAATCGGTAATTTTGGTAAAGAAACCCCCAATAAATCAGCAGCTTTCTGATTAAAAACATCAATCGTATGATGTCGATCAACATTAATCACGCCAACAGGTAAGCTAGTAAGTAATGTTTGATAATTGCCAACATCACGTTTATTATCATATTGAGAATGCCGAACATACGTCTGTAATGCGTTAAAAGATTGCAACAAGTCATAATAAGGCGATTCAGGTGATGCTAATACACCTCTAGGAGTTTCGCCAGCTAACGTGTCCTGCATCCTTTTTTTCATCACAGCTAATTCAGTCGCATCACTCATTTCCCACAGTTGAGAAAGCCAAGCTTCAATAATTGAAATCAAAATCACAATAAAAATTAAGGCTGTTAAAGTCTGCCTTGTCAATGACACAATTTGAGTTAAGGAGATCAGTAAAATCAAGTTTAGGCCCAAAATAATAATGAATTTTTCAAATTTATTTTTCATACGTTTATCATATCATCTTCGCTACAAAAATCAGCACTAATTTGATTAACAAAAAAAACAGGTATTACCCTGTTTTGACTAACTGCTATCATTTAATTATTTGTCAGTGACTTTTCCGCTTGAATCACGTGTTACTTTCATATCTGTCAAACCAATGTAACCCAACTTTGGCACAATCGTCTTTTGAACTGACTTTGTTGAGAAGTAATCCAAGAATGCCTTAGTGGCACCAGTTGCCTTACCCTTTGTATACATGTGTTCGTATGCCCAGATAGGCCATGAATTGTCTTCAACATTGGCTTTGCTAGGCTTAACATTGTCCAATTTAAGTGCCTTGATACCATCAGCATCTAAGTAGGCAAATGCTAGATATGAAATAGCACCAGGTGTAGTTTTAACAATTTTTTGAACAGTACCATTTGAGTCTTGCTCTGTTGCTTGCACGGCATTTTGACCATCTAAGATATTCTTTTCAAACACAGCACGTGTGCCTGATCCAGTTGCACGGTTAATCACAACAATCTTTTCATCTTTTCCACCGACGTCTTTCCAGTTCGTTATTTTGCCAGTGAAAATCTCACGCAATTGTGTCTTCGAAATATTGCTAATTTGAACATCACTATTTACAACAGGTGCAATACCAACAACAGCAACCTTATGATCAACTAACTTGCTTGCATCTACACCTTCTTTTTCTTCAGCAAAAACATCTGAGTTACCAATTTGCGCTGATCCGTCTGATACTTGGCTAAGGCCCGCACCTGAGCCACCACCTTGAACTGTCACTGTAACATCTGGATTCTTATCTTGAAACGAGGAAGCAACTTGTTCTGCCAGTGGCTGTAAAGCAGTTGACCCCAAAGATAGCACTTTTCCACTAACTTTCGTCGATGACGTTGATGATGATTTGCTGTCACTCGACTTATTATTAGCGGAGGTATATAATGCAATCCCTGCCGCAATGACAACGATTCCTCCAATAATACCTGCAACTTTTTGTTCATGATGTACTTCTCCCTTTGGATTATGTAATGAAAACAAGGTCGTAGTAGAGGCTCTTGGGGGCCACTCCTTGTTTACAAGTTATATAATACGGTGCCATTGTTAGGAATAGTAACCTATTTTCGTCGTGTTTATGTAAATAATTGTAAAGATAAATTTACACAAAAAAACGGTCTAGGACCGTCAACTAATCATTGTATAGCCAAATCCACGAACCGTTTTCAATATTTCTGGTGATTTGGGATTTGTTTCTATTTTTTCACGTAGATTACTAATATGCATATCAACCATACGACTTTCACCGGTATACTCATAGCCCCAAACCGCGGTCAAAATAGTTTCGCGATCGATCACGCGACCCAATCGTTGGGCGAAATACAATAATAAATCATATTCACGTGGTGTCAATGCAACACTCTGACCAGCCTTAGTAACAATCTTTTTGCCATCGTTGATATTTAAATCTTGAATCGTAATCACAGTTTCTTCTGATTCGACGGTGGGTATTTTGTGAACGGCGTAACACTGCTTTTAATCTGGCAATCACTTCTCGTGGGCTAAACGGCTTGGTAATATAATCATCAGCACCAAGTTCCAAACCAAACACTCGGTCAAATTCGTCCCCTTTGGCCGTCACTAAAATGACTGGTGTTGTGATTTTATCTTGACGAATTTGTTTTAAAACTGTCATGCCATCCACGTTAGGTAACATTAAATCTAGTAAAATTGCATCAAATTGTTCTGATTTCGCTAATTGATAAGCGGAACTACCATCCCCTGCCGTTGTCACCTCAAACCCATTTTGCTCCAAATTATATTGCAACAACGTTGAAATTGCTACTTCATCATCGACAACCAATATTTTAGTCATGTTAATCTCCATGAAATCTATTATCTGCATTGTAACAAAAAAAAGAAAAACGCCCTAGCGTTTTCCTAAAATGTTTACATAACTTATACAATTGGCTCATCTGTCAAATCATCATCAATACCTAAATCTAAGTCTGCAGTTTGACAACCGCACCATCCTTATCTTCAGGCACCTCTGAAGTTGGCGCAAAATCGTTGCCATCACCATTGATGCCATACGCTTGGCGAACTTTAATATAAAGTTCCTGTCTCAAATCAGCGTGTTCAGGATCATCAAGGTAATCTTTAGCTTTTTCTCGCCCTTGACCAATACGCTCACCTTCGTATGCATACCAAGCACCGGCCTTATCAATAATATCTTGATCAACTGCCAAATCCAAAATCTCACCGGTCTGTGAAATTCCTTTACCATACATGATGTCTACTTCTGCTACCTTAAACGGTGGGGCAACCTTATTTTTTACAACTTTAACCTTCGTTAAATTACCAGTTACATCAGTACCATCTTTAATTTGTGTCGAGCGACGAACTTCTAGGCGAACCGTTGAATAAAACTTAAGTGCACGACCACCAGGTGTTGTTTCTGGGTTACCAAACATGACACCGACTTTTTCTCTGATTTGATTAATGAAAATAGCGATAGTCCCTGTTCGATTTAGAGTCCCAGCAAGCTTTCTCAAAGCCTGACTCATTAAACGTGCCTGAAGACCGACGTGTGCGTCGCCCATTTCACCCTCAATTTCAGCGCGAGGCACTAGCGCAGCAACTGAATCAATCACAATCATATCAACCGCTCCAGATTGAACCAAGGCATCGGCAATTTCTAGCCCTTGTTCACCTGTATCAGGCTGAGAAAGTAATAGTTCATCTTTTTTGACACCTAAAGCCTCTGCATACTTAACATCCAAGGCATTTTCAGCATCAATATATGCTGCTGTTCCCCCTTGTTTTTGTACTTCAGCAACAGCATGTAGTGCAATGGTTGTTTTTCCAGAAGATTCTGGTCCGTAAACCTCAATAATACGCCCTTTAGGGTAGCCGCCAACGCCCAAAGCAATGTCTAACTTAACAGATCCCGAGGGAATTGTTTCCACTTGTGTCAGCGCATTGTCTCCTAAAGTCATCACAGAGCCTTTACCAAAATTTTTTTCAATTTTTTTTAGCGCTTCATTAAGTGCAGCCTGGCGGCCATCCTTTTTAGCTTTATCATCTTTTTTTGTCGTCTTTTTTGTTACCATGCGGCGAACTCCTTTTATCTTACTTGATTAGTGTAACTGTTTCTAGAATCAAAAGCAAGTCTTTTTCGAACATTTGTTCGTTATCTTTTGTTCATACTTTGTTATACGAAAAAAGCGCTTCCCGCGCTTTGAAAATGTATTATAACCCGTCCGAAAAAACAACTCTGTTTTGCAAAAATAGTCCACTCCTGAATAGATCGTAAATATAACTGCTATCCACAATAAGACATCTCCTATTGGAAAGCCAACCACGGCGAACGGTGCATTATGAATATACAAAAAGAAAATGGCAAACATTTGAGAAAATGTTTTGATTTTACCGGGCATTTGTGCAGCAAGCACTTGACCATTATTTTCAACAATCAGTGTTCTCAAGCCAGTAATAGCCAGTTCGCGAATGACAATGACGGCAGTCATCCAAGCTGGCACAACCCCAAAACTAGTCAGAAAAATCAAAGCAGTCATCACCAATAATTTGTCCGCTAATGGATCTGCAAACTTACCAAAATTGTTACTAAATGTTGACTCCGTGCAATTTTACCATCTAGGAAATCAGTTATTGCAGCAATTGCAAAGACAATCGCCGCAATCAACCATGTGGTGGGCACTTCAGTGCCCACCAACTCCACATTTCCCCAATCTAGTGGTATTGTTAGTAACAAGATAAAGATTGGAATTAAAATAATACGGAAAACGGTTAATTTGTTAGGTAAATTTCATGAGAAATCCTTCTATTTGTTTAAATTAAATAACACATTCAAAAAGCAGTTGTCGCACCATCTACTGGTACAGATTCACCATCCACAGTTAAAGTAGCGTTACTAACATTAGTAAATTGTACATTAAAAGAGGTTGTGCCAGATGGAATCTCTACTGTTTTGTCATTGCCAGCCGAAACCGTCTCATTTAACAATATGGCATTATTACCATCACTCACCTTAACACTTGTACCTGTACTTTGCGCTTTAATCACAACAGTATGCTTTTTAGTGTTTTCGTCAGATAAATTAAATATTGTGGTTTGTAAACTAGTATCTGTTTCAGGCGAACTCAAATCCAATTTTTTCTCGCTGGAACTCGAAGCAGACGAAGAAGAACTTGATTTTTTTGAGGATGTAACATCAGACGAAGATTTAGCCACAGCCGAAGACGAAACTGAAACATTGCCGCCATCACTGTTTTGTGACGTTCCAGTACCAACGTGAGTCAGAACAAACCAAATCACTGAAAGCGCAATAATAATCAGCAAACCTATCCATATCGTCGGCATAAAGTTGGACAATCTAGACTTCGCTGTCATTGTGTGATCTATGCCTGCGCGCATAATCCCATCATCATCTTGGTGCGCACGACTCAAATCACTACTACGTGAAATTGACACTGGTGGCTTTTCCCCTAAAACCTCATCTGGGTGTAAACCTACAGCTAAGGCATATTGACGAATAAAGGCACGCACATAAAAATCTCCCGGCAAGACGCTGAGATTGTTTTCCTCAATCGCCACCAAATAGCGACGTTGAATCTTGGTAATATCCTGAATATCATCCAATGTTAAATTTTAGCTTGGCGGGCACCTTTTAACTGCTCGCCAATTTGATTGGTTAATGTTTCACTCATAAATGTCCTAAAACCTATTTTTGCAACACGAATCGTTGCAACACAGCATTCTGAAAAATTGTATCTGCTGTTACAAGAATGTCATCAAATGTTAAATCTTGTAACAACTCTATCTTATCAAAAAGATTAGCCCCAGACAAGGCATCATCTCCTCGAAGGGCAATATTTTCTAGTGAATTGAGACGCTGTATGCCTTCACCAATTGTTGCACGTTTAAGTCGTTCAAAACTAAGGGACTGATTTTTTAATGCGCTACGATATTGCTCAATTTGCGTTTGAATCGCCTTTTCTAAAGCCGGATAAGCTGTGGTTTCAGCGAAGATACTGATAAACTGATACTCACGTATTAAATCAAATGATGTGTCAAATCTGAATCAATAACACCCTCATTATACAACTTTTGATACCAGTTCGTTTGCTCACCAAAAAGTAAATCTAATAGTAAGTCGGCAGCTAAAGTACGCTTCGTAATATTTGTCCGCTTAATGGCTTGCCATCAATGCGAATTCCAAATGCGACTTTGGGCGTGAAATACTAAATTGACGTGTAGTAGACAGACTACCACGTGGTTGAACATTTGGCACTAACCGCTTAATTTCTGAAGAGGTAGTCGAAAATGATTGTTGTGTTTGACTAATTATTTCTAAAATTTCGTGTGCATCAAAATGACCAATTACTTGCAGTGTGAGTTTGCTAGGTTGGTAAAAAGCGTGGTGCACATCATATAATAATTCTGGTGTAATTGTAGCAATAGATTGTTGTGTACCGGCGATATCGTGCGCCATTGGCGAGTCAGGATACATCATAGACAAGATGCCCATGTAAACAGCCCAATTTGGATCATCTTGGTACATTTGAATTTCTTGCCCAATAATGCCTTGCTCCTTTGCAACCGTTTTATCGCTAAAATAAGGTGTTTGGACAAATTGCAAAAGATGCTGGAGTGCGGGTACAACATGTTGCGTCGTAGAAAATAAATAACTGGTTTGATAGGCATTTGTAAAGGCATTAGCATCCGCCCCTAATTGACCAAAACGCGTAAACGCATCTTCATTTTCTTTTTCAAAAAGTTTATGCTCTAAAAAATGAGCAGTGCCAGCAGGAATTTGCTTTGGTGAGTCATGTCCTATCTGATATTTTTCATCAAGTGAACCAAAGTCGGTTGTCAAAACAGCAAATGTCTTGTGGTACTCTGGTTTTTGCACCATCACCACATTTAACCCATCCGGCATTGTTTCAATCAATACTTTTTCTTTTAATTGTTTGTAATACTTTTCTAGCATGCTATTCCTTAGGCAACAATATAAATCTGCTCTGTATCTGAAGTTTTTTTGCTACAAGTCGAATATCATTGGCAGTGACAGCCTGTACTTGTTTAATCCATTCAGACTCACTAGTCTCACTACCAATCAGCAAACGTGAAAAAGCAGTTTCTATTTGGCTATTCGGCGAATCCTGCTGACTGAGATAATCATTTATCAAACTTTTTTTTAATTGAGGTTACCACTTTATCCTCAAATTCACCGTTTTGAATTGCCAAAATCTCTTCGTCAATCATTTTTCTGCTTGCACCACTTTGTCAGCATCTAAGCCGGCCGCAATCAATAAGAAACCAGTGTCATATTGCCATTTTGAATAAATGCTGTATGCCAACGACGCTTTTTCTCGTACATTCATAAACAACTTAGACAAAGGAGATCCGCCCAACAAAGCATTCATCACCATAGCCGCAAATCTTTGCTTATCCAACGGTGGTACATCCAAACGCATTGCTAATGTCAACATGGCTTGGTTAATGTCCCGCTGATATTGCTTCTTTTCAAACAGTAGCTGGTCGCAGCGCCTGACGATAAAATGGCTGTAATACTGGTAGCCTTCGTGGAGAAATCGACCAGTCCTTGATTATTGATTCAACATCACTTTCATTGACATTACCCAAAACAACAATATTAACAAGATCATTTGAAATCATATTCTGGTAAGCAGTGTAGAGCGACTCAGATGTCAAATTTTTGACCAAATCAATGTCACCTGCTGATGATGATTGTAAATTTGGCACATCGTAAGTGATATTTCGTAATTGACTAATTGCATAGCGTGGTTTATCGTCTTTAATACTTTCTAATTCATTAATCAGGCTTTGTTGCTCTTTGACAAAGACCTTTCGGTCAAATTTTTGACCATCTAGAAGCGGGTCAAAAATCATTTCTTGTAAGAAATTAAACGCATCAACTAACAAATCATTGCCGTCATCAATATAATCAGGAGCCGGCAATTGCAGTGTTACGCGCACATGATGGGTTTGACAAAGCGGTAAACATCTGTTTGGTACTGTGCCCCTATAAATCGATAGTTTTTTGGGCCACCTCTTGCTGTGTTGGGTATTGCCGCGCACTAACTGCCATAAGATAAGATAAAAGAGATCTCGCACTAATATTAGAGGTTAATGCCGGCGCTACAAAATCAATGGCAATATGCAGCGTTTTAAATTGTGTGGTGGGTAAAACAACTAAATTTACCCCTGAATTAATTCTGTATTTTTTCATAATATTGGCGAGAATAATCGACTAAATTTTTGCTTGAATTTCATCCAGACAGACTGTTGATCAAAATAATCCGCTGTCAAAAGTGTCGATTCCTCAATATCCTTTATAAAGAGTTCCTCTAATTGTACCGCAAATTCGGATCATAAATGAACGCATTAGCTTCAAAATTAAGTGAAAACGAGCGAATATCCATGTTAGCTGATCCTACTGTGGCCACCTCATTATCAATCATCACCACTTTACTGTGTAGAAAGCCACCGTCATAACGATAAACAGTCGCTCCTAAGTCAATTAATTCCTTTGCATAGTACTGAGTTGCACGATAAACTAACGGATGATCCGGCATGCTTGGAATCATCAAGCAAACCTCAACGCCTGACAAAATCGCAATTTCCAATGTTTCTAAAACGGGTGAATCAGGAATAAAATAAGGTGTTTGAATCATTATTTTTTTTCGTGCAGAAGCAAACATACGCATAAAACCTTGTTTAATTTGCTTCATATCATTATCTGGTCCACTTGAAACAATTTGAATCATAGATTTACCTGGTAATGAAAAGTTTTCAGAAAATAGGCGGTCGTTTGTGTCAATATTTCTTTGCCTTCAGCTGTGGCATTCCAATCCATCAAAAAACGACTTTGTAGTGACAACACCGCATCACCTGAAATTCTGGTATGTGTGTCACGCCAATTGCCAAATCTTTTGAATTTGCCTAAATATTGATCTCCAACATTGAAACCACCAATGTAACCAATTTTCCCGTCAATTATTGCAATCTTTCTGTGATTTCGGAAATTAAAACGCAAAGTCAAAAACTTGAAAACGGCGCATCAAAAAAGGTACAGCTACGCCACCAGCAGCACGTAACCGTTTATACATATCAACATGCTGTCCATGAGAACCAAACTGGTCAAAAATAACTCTCACTTCAACACCTTCACTGGCTTTTTGGTTAACAAGTCAATTAACTGATTACAATGGTGTCATCATAAATTGTAAAATATTCTAAATGAATATGTTCCTTTGCCGCACGTATATCGTCAAATAAAGCTTCAAACTTACTTTCACCATTAGTGAATGTCGTAATCTTGTTACCACGTGTTAGGACAGATTTGTCAGAAGTCAAAAATAAACCCAATAGCTCGCTGGCACTTTCAGGAATAGGCAATAATGTTTCAATATCAGCCAATTGATGACGTTGGTTAATCGCAATTTGTTCAAGACCACGTTGCTCTTGTGTTCTCAAACGAAAAATTTTTTTACTGGAGATACGACTGCCCGCTAGGAAAAAAATAGCAAATCCAATTACTGGTAGAAAAAGCAATACTAACATCCATGCCCAAATTGTCGCAATATCTCGCTTCTGGCGAAAAACTGTAATAAAAGCTACTATCGTATTGACAACTAAGGTAAAAATTATCATAATCCAAAATGAATCTCTAAGCATATCTCCCCCATTAAACTGATTTAGGCATAATCATATTTAACACAAAAAAAGGCGCCAATTCGGCGCTTTCATGATTTTAACTACTTTCCAAACCACTTTGTACTCAACTTTTGTAAACGACCATCTTTCTCAAAATTGCTAATTCTTTGTCAACAGCCTTTCGAAGCGCCTTGTCTGATTTACGGAATCCCACACCTGTATGATCAGTTGGAAAATTACCAACGGTCACCGTATAATCATTAGGGTTAGCTTGATGTGCGACATAGTAACGGGCATAATCTTCGTCAATCAATAGACCGTCAATCCGTCCAGCGTTCAAATCATTGAATGCTTTATCAAAGGTATCATAACCTACAACAGAATTATTCTTGACATATTGCTTTAAGACCTTTGGATATTTATTAAATCCCTCATCACCACTTGACGCAGTTTGATCGCCTAAAACCTTATCTTTCATATCAGCAAAACTGTTAAATGTTTATTTTTTTTCAACGTTACCAAAACCTGTGTGGCCTTGTGATATGGGGTGGAAAATGCGACTTGCTTTTTTCTGCTGCCGTAATAGTAAACCGTTCCAGATTGCGTCAATGTTGCCAGTATTCAATTCTGTTTCTTTCATTGACCAATCGATTGGTTGCCATTTAACTTTTATTTCCCATGCTCTTGAAAATTGCGTTAGCAAGATCAACATCAAACCCGACAAGTTTACCATTTTTATCACGAAAACCCATCGGTACCAAATGTATCATCTAATCCGATCGTAATCTGTTTAGCTTTTTTAATTCTCGACCACTCATCAGTCTGCACAGTCGTTTGATTACTGCTCGTGTTGTTTGTGATGGTCGCGATAGCGCGA
>JAGSPU010000373.1:0-30069 GCA_019321725.1 Paulownia fortunei | reverse complement strand
CTCCTAAATGCAAATATTCTATAAGGATAAGTGAAAGTGGTTTTGCTATTTGATTGTAACCTAAATATCAATTTAGAAAGAAATAATATTTAAAACCCATAAGCCTCTCCAACATTTGATTAATGAAGGGTAAGGGGAAATAGTATTTTTGAGTTACATTATTCAATTTCCTATAGTCCATGCAAACTCTTCATCCAGTGACTATTCTACTAGGTGTCAATTCATTACTATCATTTGGCAAAATAGTCATACCTCTCTTTTTTAGCAAACATTAAACTGGGCTCACCCATGCACTATTAGAGATATGATAGATAATACCTGCATCAAGGAGCTTGATGGTCTCGGATTTTACCACATCTTGCATAATTGGATTCAATCTTCTTTGTGGCTACACCAAAGGCTTATAGCTCTCCTCCAATAAGATTTTATGCATGCAAATAGATGGGCTTTATATCAGCTATTTTCCATCCAAAAGCTTTCTTGTGTTCTCTAAGGACTCTTAGGAGCTTCTCCTCTATCTCACATGTCAAAGAAGAAGAAATGATAATGGGTAAAGAATTTACATTATCTAGATCAACATATTTTAAATGAGATGGAAGGGGTTTAGGGGCTCTTCAATGGAGGGCCTTTGCAGATTGGTGGGAGGCCTTTCCAAGACTTTGAACTTTGGTGGAGCACTCCTTTGTAAGAAGGGTTCGTCTTCAAGCTTACAATAACAACCCTCATGTTCTCATCATTTTCATCTTTTTCCTTTGCAAGAATTAAACAAGCCTCCAATTCATCTTTAAACCTTTTCTCCTGCAAAAATAAAGTGTCAAAGGGTTAAACGCATCAATTTTATAACACATATATGCCAGAGTAGGATGCCCAACCCCATAATTGGATTGAGTGTATTGTACTTTTTTTCTTTTGTAAAGACAATCTTACTGGTAATCATATTAATAACAAGGCATTTTCTTTATCTTATGTCATGTATCTTTTATTTCTGCACATTAGATAAAGTCCTTAGACCAAATTTAGTTACGGGGCATGATCGCGCATATGATGGCAATCATGGAACATACCTCTAAGGCTTTGGCCTTAAATAAGTTTCGAGCTAAGAGCTTTTTGAGATAGGACATCAAATATATCAGTAAGACTCGCACATATGATGCATGCTCATAAGACGAGAATGTCGCATTCCATTGACATTAGCGTAGAGATACAAGTATATATATGTGGGTGCTTGTTAGGAAATAAGTACACTGAATATATAGCTCGCAATATATTCTTAGCTAGAGGCTTTGCCTGCCGAAATAAGAATTTTTATGTTGCAATAGTATACGACTAGTCCTCGAACTTGAGGTACGATGGTAGCTTTGTGTGCATCCTGCAACACTTTGATATATTTTCTTATTACTTGACAATCATAAAATGGGTATGTTGTATAACACCCCCCCTAACACTGAATATAGATATTAAAATAACAGTAATTTTTACAAGGTAGCACATGTATGTACATGTGTATATATATAATTTTGTCAATTGTAGCACTTTAAAAAATACTAAAAGAATTTTCTTACATATAACCCTATCACGCTATTTTCAAACTTATTTACTATAAAATTTCAAGAGTTATATAGGACACAACATCCCAAAAATATAATATTATAGACTCAAAAATAAAAACTAATAGCCTATATTATCAAAAGAAGTAAGGACATTTTGCATCTTGTAACCCTTTATATATAGACAACAATTTACACAATAATAATAATTGTAAAAATTAGAATATACCTACAACACAACCCAGCAAGTCATCATCCATATACAGTGATCCTCAAAAGCTTGTAGGAGTTCCAACAACCAGCCCAATAAGCCTTAGAGTCTCAGGTATTACCATGCTTACCTACAATGCATGAACTACACGAGCTAATGCTCAATAAGTGAAAATCATGCATGTTGAAGAGATAATCCAATATATATGCGATGCATTTCTAGGAGATCATGATAAAAATGCAGACTCATGCATAAAAAATAGTTCATTCAAAGTTATTTTCCATCATTGGGCCCATGGCCCATCTACTATGTACCGGATAGAGCTCTCAATAATATCAATAATCACATGATCATAAACAGATCGACACAATCTGGGGGTCATCTCCTGTGATCACCAGAGGTCCACCCCCTGTCTTCCCTGTGGTCCTCTAGAAGTCTTCCCACCAGCGACGTCGATAAGGGTACAGTCAAGTGGTCAACCCTCTCTTGACCACCAGAGGCACACCCCCTATCTACCCCTATGATCCTCCAAGAAGTAATACTTTCGACACCCTAAAATATCATATAAATAAGCCACACAGGCCTTGGTACACAAATAGTGGCCAACCAAAATATTTCCTTTTTGAAAATAATGTTATGCATGAAAAACCTCAACTGTGAGTACGTGTTATGCATGTATATGTAAATGTTAATGAATGGCATGTTTAATGACACAACAGATTCCATGTCCTATCTCCAAGCAGCGTATGCACTATAAGATATTTATAATACTCCTCAAGACACAAGGATCATATTTAATATAAATAAGGCAAGAAATACTATGCCCATGTATTGTAGTTGCAAATGAATTTTCACTTACCTTTGATCGGTTGTGTGTTACTTTTAGGTTTCTTAAGTATTACTCCCCAACCCTAAATATGAAACAATCTATAAAAATATAAGATATCAATCACCATCCTTAATTAACAAGTTCATTATACCTAATGTAGTATAAAGTTCTTGAATCTCAATTTAACTAAACAACCTTACCACTTAGAAACTATAACCGAATATAATTTTTTACGAACCTTTGTTCCACATCTTAAATGTATAATAACTTCACTTAATTGATGTATTATAACTCTTATAACATATTCCTAAATGTTAGGGATCAAATGCACCACATCTATGATAGAACATGTTAATGAACTAAATGGGACAAATTCACAACTTCACATTTTCTTGTTGCAACATTAATTGCATGATGATTTTGATACCCTTATACATATTCATTCACTCCCCAATTTTTATCACACATAGATAACATAAAAAAATAATGTAAACATGTCATATAATGGCTAAAACACATGGATATAGCTTCCCAAGTTCAGCTCCCTTCACAATATACTAAAATAAATTTTTCCTACCATGACAATTTTGCACACTTCATAACATTAATGGTTTTTTGAACCATTAAGTATATTCAATCACTCCCTAATTTTTAGAACACTTAGATAACATATAAAAAGAGATAAACAGGTCATATTCTTTCCAAAACTCATGGAATTAGCCACACAGTCCTTGGTACACAAATAGTGGCCAACCAAAATATTTCCTTTCTGAAAATAATGTTATGCATTCAAAACCTCAACTGTAAGCACGTGTTATGCATGTATATGTAAATGTTGATGAATGGCATGTTCAATGACACAACAGATTCCATGTCCTATCTCCAAGCAGCGTATGCACTATAAGATATTTATAATACTCCTCAAGACACAAGGATCACATTTAATATAAATAAGGAAAGAAATACTAGCCCATGTATTGTAGTTGCAAATGAATTTTCACTTACCTTTGATCGGTTGTGTGTTACTTCTTGGTTTCTTAAGTATTACTCCCCAACCCTAGATATGAAACAATCTATAAAAATATAAGATATCAATCACCATCCTCAATTAACAAGTTCATTATACCTAATGTAGTATAAAGTTCTTGAATCTCAATTTAACTAAACAACCTTACTACTTAGAAACTATAACCGAATACAACTTTTTACGAACCTTTGTTCCATATCTTAAATGTATAATAACTTCACTTAATTGATGTATTATAACTCTTATAACATATTCCTAAATGTTAGGGATCAAATGCACCACATCTATGCTAGAACATGTTAATGAACCAAGTGGGACAAATTCACAACTTCACATTTTTTTACTGCCACATTAATTTGCATGATGATTGTGACACCCTTATACATATTCATTCACTCCCTAATTTTTATCACACCTAGATAACATAAAAAAATAATATAAACATGTCATATAATGGCTAAAACACATGGATATAGCTTCCCAAGTTCAGCTCCCTTCACAGTATACTAAAATAAATTTTTCCTACCATGACAGTTTTGCACACTTCATAGCATTAATGGTTTTTTTAAACCATTAAGTATATTCAATCACTCCCTAATTTTTAGAACACTTAGATAACATATAAAAAGAGAATAAACAGGTCATATTCTTTCCAAAACTCTTGGAATTAGCTCCCCTAATTCAGTCTCTTTCACAACACACCAAAATAGATTTTACTACTTTAGCAGTTTGAGTGTTTCTCCAATATCATGCTCTATTTCAATTTCTAACCAATCCAAAATTATTCCAATACTCTTAAATCATATATGGACATGTAAATGGTAATAATTATAGGTTTTATTCAGTATACCATACACGTTTGAAGCCTAAAACACAAGAAAATAGTAAGGTGACAGCTTCTGCCATAAGTATTTCCTATTAAGTGTTTGTCATCAAAAACCCTTTCTTTGCACACCAAAGTCTAACTAAAAACTTCCTAACACTTTTATAAGAGATATTTAAAGCTTAATTAACAATAAACCCATTCGGAATAATCTGAAAACCAAAGACAAAATTGTAGAAAAGTGTTACCTATGCAGATTTTAAGGTTAAACTTGATGGTAATCACTTATCCTTTGCTTTTCTTGCTTTTATTTCAACTTGGAATCAATTTGGAGCAATTGGAGACCTTAAGGTATGTTTTGGAAGCTGAAAATGGCTGAAATGAGGGTCTGGTCATGGCTTAAGGGTGAAGGGTTTGAGGTGTTAGCTTAAGTTTACTAAGAAAGCATGAGGTGTCAAATGGTGGTTTAAATATGATATTATACGCAACTTACATAGTTCTAATATGGTGTTTCTCAGCATTTTTTCCTATATTTACAACCTATTTTAATTTTTGTATGATAGGATAATAAATTCTACCCTAATTTCTTAACCGTTGATTCGATCTTTAAATCGAATGACACCGAGTCTTAAATAGATTGTCTAGTTTTCATTTCTAAAATCATATGCACATATGGACCTTGAAATATGACACTTAAATCAAATTAAATCATGTGTAATATCCTAAGTATTATTAGTTTATGGATGTATACCTTTAAAATACCTTGATCTAGGCGAATCGAAACATATTAGCTTACTAGTAATACATTTAATCACTTCTAAAGTTATAACATATAACCTATGAATATCCAATAGTTTGACCAATCTATTCTTTCTCTTATCTAAATATTGAATTTCTTACATAGGTTGTAAGATCTGACTAATATCATGTGATAGCATTAGAGGTCTAACGATTAAGAATGCTATATAAGATGCCATGTAAATGTTAATGCAAATTAGCATATACGTAGCATGTAATGCATAAATCATATTAGTTAAGTGAGTAGTGTAAAGATTGAGTATTACATTCTCTCATCCTTATCAAAATTTCATCCTCGAAATTTTACTTACCAAAAAAAAACTTTAGATATTTAATTATCATTTAATGCTTCCTTTCCCAAATTGCTTCTTCTGTTGATTGACTTATACTATGTACTTTAACAAATGATATATTCTCACTTTGATATTACTTTACATCCCTGACTAAAATCTCTATAAGTCTTTCTTGATATCTCTAACCTCAATTTAGTTTTATTTGTTCCTTTTTCAATAGATGAGATAGATTCATGATACACTTCCTTAAAATAAATACATGAAACATTGTGAACTCGAGATATTGATACAAAAAGGTTGTGTTTACAGGCAATATCCCCATTTCTCTCAGTAATGCAAAATAAACCAATATACTTAGGATTAAGTTTGTATGTAACATCCCCAGAAATTTCTGTCCAAGCTGCATAATTGTCACAACCTCCCAACAATATGTATAAATATATATACACAATATGTATGAATATATATATATATATATAAAAACAATCTATGCAACATAATTTGTGCATGTATGCATGTGTATAACTTTTTTTTTCTACTCAGTTCAACGAAACATTGATAAAAGTAAAGTGGTTTCATATTCTGTCACACTGTATATACATATGTAGTTATTAAACATTAACCAAGTATATCAAAACCATCACAAACCTAAACTTTCTATTACAAATGAGTTTTGAAAGTGATATACATGATAAAGTCACTAATATAATACAATAACTGTAAAATTAAAAGCACAGCCCACAAAATAGTCCAACAAGCTGTCATCTAAGTATATTGATCTTTGAAAGCTTATAGAAGCTCCACTGCCAGCCAGTAAACCAGGGGTCTCAAGTCTCACCATGTTCACCTACAATGCATGAACTACATGAGCTAACGCTCAATAAGTAAAAATCATGCATGACAAGAGTATGATATAAAATTTCATGCAACTCAACTCTGAGATATGATGCTATAAATGTGTCAAATTGAGTACTCATGAATCAAAGAGTTTTCATTAAAAATCATTTCATTTATTGGGCCATTGGCCTATCTACTATGCATCGGATAGAGCTCTGAATAACATTAATAATCACATGGCCATAAACAAATTGACTCAATCCAAGGGCTATCTCCTGGGATCACCTGAGGTCCACCCCCTATCTTTCCTTGTGATCCTTCAAAAGTCTTCCCACTGGCAGAGTCAATAAGGGCACAGTCAAGTGGTCCACCATCTCATGACCACCAAAGGCACACCCCCTGTCAACCCCTGTGATCCTCCGAGAAGTAACACTCACGACACCCTAAAATATCATATAAGCATGTGTCACATGCCTCGGTATACTAGTAGTGGCCAACCAAAATATTTTCTTTCTAAAAACCACATCTCAAATCATATCGTGCATGCAAGAACCTCCACTATACTCATATGCCGTGCATGGACATGTAAATGCTCATGAATGGTATGTTCAATATGAAATGCAAGTCATCTTTCTCTCAACATGTTTCAAGAATCATAAGACTATTAGTCAAATTTAATATCATCAACGCATTAGGTATACATGCTTCAAGACATACTATGTTCTTGCATTGTAGTTGCAAATGGATCTTTACTTACCTTTCACTTGGTTGGTGGCTTAGTCTAGATTTGTTTATTGTTCCCCTCCGATCTTAGATGTAAAATAGCCTATAATATTACCCAACATCAAATACCATTCTCAATTTGGAAAGTTGAAGGCATAAAATATCATACTAAGACCTTAAACACCAAGCTATCTGGGTTTTACAAACTAGAACCCAATCTAGTCCCTCCAATACCTTAATTTCTCATCTTAGATACATGTAAACATCATATAATTAAAGTATTATAACTATAATATCATGTACCTAATTGTTAACACTCAATAGCAACATGTCTAGGTTGAAATATGCTAACTTATCAAATGAGACAGATTCACGTTTTCATATTTACTTGCCGTCCAATTTAGTTGCATGATAATTTTGACATCCCTATACATATCCAATCACTCCCAAATTTTTACCACACTTAGATAACATATATATAAATGTAACCATATCATAGAATTGTTAAAACTTACGGATATAGCTTCCCAAGTTCAACTCTCTTCACAACATATTGAAACAGATTGTTTTCCTACCGTGATAGTTTTGCACACTTCATGACATTAATGGTTTGGCACCCTTAAGTACATTCAATCACTCCCAAATTTTCACCATACTTAATAACACACATAAAGATACAACCAGGTCAAATTACTACCAAAACTAATGGATTTATTGATGTAAAACTGACACCATTCACATAGGACAGAATCTGAATTTCAAAGAAGATAGTTTTGAGCACCTCTTTAATTATCACACTATATTACAATTTATAACCTCTCTAAACTTACATACATCATCTATACTCATATATAAACATATATACGGTGAAATACACAAGTTTTAATCAAGTTATTATACATATATAAAGCATAAATATAAAAAATCAGCAAGTATACAGTTTCTGTCCCTAGTGAATTTTATTGTGATTTTGCAACTAAAAATCATTCTTTTGTGAACTAAAAGACCAAGATTCAACTTGCTCCTCCTTACTTCCCTTGGCTTCCTTCACTTTTTTTCTTTACTTGGAATTGCTTGAGAGCAATTTCTAACATTCAATATAAAGGTTTTGGAAGTCAAATAGCTCAAAAAATAGTTTTTGGTCGTGGCTCAAGGATAGAAATGAAGAAAGGTTGAGGTGGAAGCTTGAGGTGGCAACGTTGAGGTGTCAAGTTGTGGTTCAAATCTGATACTTTTCACACCTTATACAGCCCTAATCTAGTGTTTCTCATTACTTATTTATATATGTACAACCTACTTTAATCTCCATATGATCGGATAATACATTATGCCCTATTTTCTTAACCATTCGTTCGATCTCCAAACCGATCAACATCCAATTATTAAATGATTGTCTAGTTTTATTTTCTAAAATCACATGAACATATGAACCTTGTATTATGACACTTAAATCACATTATATCATGTCCGATATCCAAAGTATGTTAATCTATGGATGTATACCTTTAAAACACCTCGATCTAATTAAATCGAATCATATAAGCTTACTAGTGACACTTTTAACACTTCTAAACTTATAACATAAAACCTATGAATATCCAAGATATTGACCAATATATTCTTTTTCTTATCTACATATAGAATTACTTAATTAGGTTATAAGATCTCAACCGTTAACATCAAGTGATAGCATTAGAGGTATAATGATTAAGAATGCTATAAAAGATGTGATGTAGATGTTAATGCAAATTAGCATATAAGTAGCATGTAGTGCATGAATCATATTAGCTAAGTGAGTAGTGTGAGGTTTGGGTATTATAATAAACCCTTTCATTGGAGACACCTTCAAAAATATTTGATCGCCTATCATAAATTGCAACAATATTCCTCTTTAATCTGCATAAATCTATGGTCACCTCTAACTAGTTTCCATACATTGGCAATTTGTTCTACAATTTCTATCATTTCCCAAATCATATTCAGCTTAAAAGAACACCAAATTCATTTTAATAAAATGATGACCAATATTTCTATCATATAATGCCTCATAGAAAACAATCCAAGTAGCCTTATAACTCAATTGACATCAACAATCTAATGCACAATCTCTAAGCATATCTTGCAAAGTTTAATTTGTTTGTCCACGTTGCCCATTGATGCATGGATGATTTCAATACTAAAATATAATTTTGTTCCCAATACCTGATGTAAGATCTTCTAGGAAGTGGACAAAGACCTTAAATCTACATCAGAACTAATAGACACTAATAAATTATTAAGTCTAACCACTTCTTATACATTTATCTTTCCATAGATTTTCATCGAATACCTAGGGTAAATTGAGAAAGAATGAGCATATTCAGATAACCTATGAACAATAACCCAATTTCATTATCATGTACAAAATTTCTGAATGCCTTCCCATTTCCACCTGAAAATAAAAGTAAAACTAAATCATTCCTACATATGCACTTTTACATATATCCCTTATTTTTAGTGGCAAACTATTTATTAACAATATATTCCATAATAGCTCGTCCAGTATCCGATATCTATACATTTTCTTAAGATCACAAACATCATTCATACCACTAAATAAAATAAATAAAAAGGTACATGATCATGACCTGAAACTTAGTCTTGCAATTTCTTATCCCTCATTTTCACATCTCCCTCTTATTAGGAGATTATTATCACTTATCACAAAAACTTATTTAAGTGCCTTTTTTGCCTTTCATCTTAGTCTTAACCTTTCATCAACCTTATTTTGAGCATTTGAAATTGGATCAATCAAAATCAGTCTTGCTAATATTAATAAACAAATAATCCACCACTTACTCTAATTCATCCTCTATATAACCCTCAATTCCCATTATAGTTTATGATGTAAAATTTGTGTGAATATTAATCTATTGAGATATTTCATTCCAATAACATCTATAGTTATATAGATCATACAATATATTCACTTACAAATAATATCCATCATTTCTTCAAGTTCAACTGCTTTTGAGTGTAAAGATATTTCAAGTACTTTGATTTTGTAATCTCACATGTAGTATTTGTAATATCCCTTAACCTAATTGCATAACCTAAAAAAGCTAATACAGTTAAGTTAATAAATGTTAACTTTTCCTCAATACTACAATGATGGTTTTAATAAAAATATTCTATTTGGCTACATTTGTTGTTTCATTTTATTTTAAACATAAACATATACATATTTCAAAACTGAGTACATCTGTTTACAAAACCATAACAAACCGGCTTATTTAAAAACAAAATGGCTTGAAGCATGGCATATGAACAAATCTCTCTCCGGCCGCTCTGGAGACTCAATTAACCTCTAAACTTGTACATTTCCACCTATATCACATGAATCGAATGAGCTAAAGGCTCAGTAAGGTGAAACTGATGCAATAATAAATAACATTCATACACATTTCATAAATCATTAAATGCATTATTCAATTTAATAACTTTCATTCTTAAATCATTCTTTAGGGCCCTTGAAGTGTGGTACCTAACTAAATGCGATAGACCATGATTTTCAGAACCTGTTCATAATGATTGACCAATAAGAGAAATAATACGAAGTTTCCATACTTGGTCTTTCAACCTCAGGTATTAGCCGTATTCTGTCTTATTATTTGTGACTTTTCTATACCGATTTTTTAACCTCAAGTATTTGCCACCATTTATTGGGTCCGCCGGTCCCTCCCGCATCCCTTGTCTACCCGACTATCAATCAAGTACCATACTTTATTTTCAAAAACCTCATTATATTTTTAATAGTATCATGCCTCATGAACCATAAATGCATCAAACATTACATCGTTTGACAACTAATGACAATCACAATAAAACATGAATAACATTATATGATTCTTGTGATACAGCAAATGAAAGTTTCAACTTACCTCAAGTCCACTTTGTGTTAAGTGAAAGGTTCAATCTCTTTGGAATATAGGATGTGTTAAAGGCCTAACATAATCAAATCATGTACCATTTAATATCTTTTTTATTAATCAAATAATCTATTCTAGTTAAAATCATACACTTTTCAATCTTTTGTAAATAATTCCATATCAATTACATAACCTTAAAAACATTGCATACTCCATATTTTACTACTAATTCAAGATATTAAATATTAGGGAAGCCATTAAATAACTAATAATTCAAACATAATTATTAGGGTAGCCCCTAAAACATACACATAATCCAATTTAACATGACATAAACTCAGTTCTAACCTAAATTGATTGTAACCTTCAATTAAGTAAACTAATTGCTATTGTTTTCAATCATTCATAAGAACTTCCAAACATAATATAAGCATTACAAGATTAATTGAAATAAGTAAATTAAGCATATTTCACAAGACTATCAATTTTGCTAGAAACTAGCTTAACTAGCTTGGTTTTGGCTTCAAGTCTATCCCACCTGAGTTTTCATTCATACAAAAACATACTAAAATATGTAACCATCCAAGATACTATAAATTCATCATAAAAAACATTGAAAAAGAATATACCTTGATTAAGTTGGAATTAAGCTTCAAAATCAACAGTTTTTAAAGCTTAAAAAGGTAGAAACTTGTTCTAGTTTTGTGTTCTATGGATTCCTATGGATTAAATTCAATTTTTATGAGAATGAAAGTGTAGAAATTTGGGAGAAACTTGGAGAAGAAGGGTTGGTCATTTTTGAGGTGCTTCCACAAGAAAATATGGCTAAAAATGACTTGTTTGACATTTCAAATAGAGATAAGTCGAGGGTGATGATTGGTTGACTCATGCTTAGTGTCTTCTCATGCATAGAGCCACGTTTATGGGCTAAGGAGATGACAAAATTTGATGCTTTGGTGTTACAATCGAGTGCAATGCGGTTTAGAATAATTTCATACAACCTAGTCAACCAACCAATCAAATTACACCATTTTGCATACTTTTATTTCTTAGCAAAATGTAACATATTTCAAGAAAATATTTAGGAAATTAATCACTTTAGAATGTAACAAGTATGGGCAATCCTTTGCTATACATTTTTTATTCTCTTGGTTTAATTTTTGCTCTCTTTTTTTCCATAAGTTCAGATTTCTTGGAGTGAATATTTGCTTATTTTGTTGATGGAATTTCTCAATCTCTTTCTCATCTAAGTCAACCATCAAAGCCTTGTCCACCAGTTTCCTAAACTCTGTTACTAAAGACATTCTCACATATCTTCTAATTTCAGGATTAAGGCCCCTCAAGAAATGATCCATCTTCTCATTGTTGTCTCTGGGGATGTATGGCACGTACTTGCAACCCTGTTCAAATTTTCTCACATAATCACATACAGGCACCCCTCCTTGTTTTAACTCCAACAATTCTTTTACTTTGAGCGACCTAACATCTTTGGTGAAATAATTATCATAAAAGATTATTTTAAACCTCTCCCAAGTTAGCTCTTCCATATTCACTGCAAGTTTAGCTCATTCCCACTAGGTTCTAACATTATTCTTCAACATGAAAATTACACAGAGTACCTTCTCAGCATCATCAATTCACATGTAGTCAAAGATAGTATCTAATGATTTAACCCATTCCTCTGCAACTATAGGATCAGACACACCAGTAAAATAAACAGGTTCCATCTTTCTAAGCTTTTCATATACAGCCTGTGAATTATCCTGTCGAGCTTGTGGTTGAGGAAGTCGCTAATTTTATTCTTGATTTCTTTGTTGCATATCTAGTAATTGTTGTATTTGTTCATCATGCATTCTAGTCTATTATTGAATGAGATTAGTCAAATTGTTTACCACACTGTGATTACCCTTATCATCATCCATTGTCTTCCTTTTTGGTGCCATGACCTGATATGCATTGCCCAATCTCATTCCATTCATTAGCTAATAATAAATGTATAATCCTGACAATAACATGAAATGAAATATAATCAAATAAATATAAAGATAAATAAATAAATAGTTGACTGAGTTTCCAAGCTAGGATGTGTTCTTATGCCTTCTTCTGTCTATAAGAACAACTAAACCTTCACTTTGATACCACAAACTGTGACATCCCTTACCCTAACTGCAGAACTTAAACAAGCTAATACAGTTAAGTCAAGAGATGTTAACTTTTCATCAATACTAGAGTTATTGGTTTTAATAAAAATCCTATTTTTAGCTATAAGAGAAAGAACTTGAATTCATTTGTTATTTCATTTTATTTTAAACACACCATATATTTTAAAACTAAGTACATCTATTTATAAAACCATAACAGAGCGGCTTATTTAAAAATAAAACAACTCGAAGCATGGCTTATGAACAAATCTCTGTATGGCCACTCTGGAGACTCAGTCAACCTCTAAACTTGTACATTTCCACTTGTATCACATGAATCTAATGAGCTAAAGTCTCAGTAAGGTGAAACTGATGCAATAACAAATAGCACACATGAATATTTCATAAATCATTAAATGCATTATTCAATTTAAAAACTTTAATTCATAAATTATTCTATATGGCCCTTGAAGTGTGGTACCTAACTAATAGCAATAGACCGTGATTTTTAAAACCTGTTTATAATGATTGGTCAATAAGAGAAATAATACAGGGTCTCCGTACTTGGTCTTTCAACCTCAGGTATTAGCCTTATTCTATCTCATTTTTTGTGACTTTTCTATACTGATTTTTCAATCTCAAGTATTTGCCACCATTTATTGGGTCCGTCGGTCCCTCCTGCGTTCGTTGTCTACTCGACCATCAATCAACCACCATACTTTCTTTCCAAAAACCTCATTATATTCTTAATAGTATCATGCTTCATGAACCATAAATACATCAAACATTACATCATTTGACAACTAATGACAATCACACCAAAACATAAACAACATTATATGATTCTTGTGATACAATAAATGACAGTTTCAACTTACCTCAAGTGCACATTGTGATAAGTGAAAAGGTCAAGCTCTTTGTAATATAGGATGTGTTAAAGGCTTATAATCAAATTATGTACCATTTAATATCCTTTTTATTAATCATATCATCTATTCAAAATCATATACACTTTTCAATCTTTTGTAAACAATTCCATACCAATTACATAACCTTATAAACAATGCATACTCCATATTTTACTACTAATTCAAGATATTAAACATTAGGACAACAATTAAATAACTAATAATTCAAACATAATTATTAGGGTAGCCTCTCAAGCTTAAAAGGGTAGAAACTTATTCTAGTTTGTGTTCTATGGATTCCTATGAATTAAATTTAATTTTCATGAGTATGAGAGCGTAGAAATTTGGGAGAAACTTATAGAAGAAGGGCTGGTCATTTTTGAGGTACTTCCACAAGAAACCATGGCTAAAAATGACTTGTTTGACATTTCAAAGAAAGATAAGTCGAGGGTGATGATTGGTTGACTTATGCTTAGTGTCTTCTCATGCATAGAACCATATTTATGGGCTAGAGAGATGACAAAAATTGATGCTTTGGTGTTATAATTGAGTGCAATATGGTTTAGAATGATTTCATACAACCTAGTCAACCAACCAATTAAATTGCACCATTTTGCATACTTTTATTTCTTAGCCAAATGTAACATATTTCAAGCAAATATTTAGGCAATTAATCACTTTATAATGTAACAAGTATGGAGTAATACAAAGAACTAATTTAATGGCCATTCAACACATCAATCTTCTTTAACCGAGATACCAAACTTTTCACTACAAAAAGGCACTTAAGGTATATGATAAATTAAGAAACATAAGTTTGATCTCATATTTCATGTACTAATGCATATTAAAGTATAATTGGAGCATATAATAACAATTATTCATGTTCGTGCAATCATGCTATTTGTATGCCATAATTCGAGAATGCACATTGATTGATTATATATTCATGCAAGATGTTTATTATTAGCTATATAGGAGATAATTGGGTATTACAATATTACAAAAATAATCTAATTAACTCGAAAAGTATGGAGTAACGTTTCTACATTGCATCAATATACCAAAACACAATGAGATAACACCATTATACACAATACATAACTTATATTTAAAGTTGGAAGCACTACCAAAGCTCAAATAAATTCTCTTTAAGTAATTAGTGATTTCTTCCCACTTAGTGAACCAATCAGATTTCCTATACCTGCATGTTTGATGAAATAAAGTGGTAACAAGTAAGGAGAAATTTTGACTTAATACCCAATAATATCACTAACCCAGAAAACTTTTCTTATTTCTATCACATTTATTGGTCTTTCCTATTTCAGTAGAACCTCAAAGTTTTGAATAGTTACAAATACACCTTTTTAGAAAATTACCAGTCCCAAAAATAAATATTATATTACATAACCAAAAGATCGCATTTACTAATTGAACAAAAAATTTCTACTTCCTTAGAGTTTCCAAGATCATATTAAATGTTAATCATATTTCTCCTCATTGTACACTAAGGTATCATTAATGAATATCACCCCAAACATACATATATAGAATTATCAAACATATTATTCATCATGTATATTAAAATAATTAAGATATTAGTCAATCCAATGGCACAACAAGAAATGAATAATTAATTCAAACTTAAAATCAATCCTCAAGATCACAGTAGCTCCTCTTAATTTATCAAATAAACCTTAGTATGAAAAAAAATTGTACTTATTACAAATTATTACTCAATTCATTTGCAATAAATAATACAGAACTTAAGATTCATCTTTCTTCTAAGTGAATATGAAGTGGAGCTTGTTTAGGAAAAACATTAGACCTTAATGCCTTGCTCAACATTATAACAATATAACTTAAGGTTCATCGAATTCTGATAGGTGTATATAATAAACTAAAAAAGAGATTAAATTTGTTCTTACAACTATATCCCAGATAAAATCAGTTAATTTGTCAATAGCATGCCTGAAAATTTCTTTTCAACATGTATCAAGGGATCTGAGATCACACGAATGGATTTTCAGTAAACTTGGTCATTTCTAAAAATTCTAACATAATCCAAAGATCGATAATAACTCTTTCTCACTACTCTGTTTCACGATGACTATAAAAAACTATAATTTGACAATCTTCTTTATTTTCTGCAAATAGTAAATATTTTCCTACTATGGCCTCCCTAAAATTTCTAAATTTTCATCACCTAGAATTTAAAGGTCTTAATAATTCTGAAATAGTCCATAATGCATAATTCTCAACAAATTAATCAACACAAATGGTTACATCATAATTCTAACCAATATAAAAAATTAACCTAGAGTTTTTAAAATCTAATAAGTTGATCTTGAACTTCTAGATGGAATTAAAATATTGTAACTGAACTCACATATATATCAAGTGCCCTATCTTGTCTTATTACATGCTTAGTGGATAATAGAGAATATATGTAGCTCTAAAGATAGAATACCAACCATAAATTTTATACCTGTTACTACTAATGAGCCTACCACAATATTATTTTATACAAAATTTTAAAACACACGGCCAATATTATTCATGAAATACAAAATGAATTATACAACAAATAAAACTTACTGGTATGGTTGTGCTCTACTAGTTTCAGAGATCATGTACATGGACAGTCTACAAAACTACAAACCGGGTTCTGATTCCACTCTGTAACATGTTGGATATTGCATTAGTGTGCATGGAGATTTGTAAGTAGCCAACATAGAATTCGATACTTATCTTTTTAAATAAGAGAATCTCTTGTATTTTCATAGTTCGTGATTCAAAGACCTTGGTCAAAGCATGATGAATCATTAAAACTTGAAATAGGATCACAGTTATTGAATCAATGAGGGTTTTAACTTATAATCCATATCCTAGATTCAATCGAGAGATTAGTTATTGAAAGGATCATATGTGTAAGGTACTCACAACTAAAATAGGTGTACTCACTATTTCACCTAAGACTAGTTTGCCATGATTACTTGTTAGGTGTTTTCATGGATAGTAAGGTTCTTGAAATTAAGAAATTAATTCCAAAGTGAATTAATTAATTAATTAATTAATTGAAATAATAATTATTCATCAATTGAAAATATTGTAAGCCCACTACTAGCTTAGTATGGAATTTAAGAGGGTCACACATCTTTATAGAAATTAACATTTCTAATTTTTGGATTTGTCTAATGGTTTGGAATTAATTAATTAATATTGATTAATTAATTAATTAAAGGTTCTATTTAATTTAATGGTTAAATTAGATTATTCAATTATGTAATTGGACCTAATTTAATTAGGAATACTAAATGGATTAAATTAAATTAATCAATTGGATTGATTAATTTAGGATTAAATTAATTAGATTGATTTGTAGATTTTTAAGTCCAAACCCAAAAATTAATGTGGATCATATAAGAAGCCCACTAAAATATGAAGAGAGTAAATTAAATATATTTTTTATTTAATTAGTATATTTATAAATAAATAAATGTAGTGATTGATAATTATTTGAAGAGTTCAAATTAATATCAAGAATGTATGTAGATAATTTTGATGATTAATGTAGTCTCAAATAAGCCCACATACATAGGAGAGGGAAAAATAGAAGAGTTGTTGGAATATTTGAAATCTTTCCAAGATAAATTTTGAAGTAGTTCAAAATTGACAAACTTTTTAAGAGTTGGAGTAAAAGAAAAATTTCAGCCCCTATAAATACGGATGGCCAAAAACTAGCTATAATCAATTGAAAATTATCTTGTTAAGTCTTCTATTTTTCTCTCCAAGAAAATAAAAGAAAAAAAAAAGAAAAGTGTTTTCTTGAAATTTTGTTTTTCTTGTTCTTTAGAAGAAAACTAGTTTCTTGATATTATCTTTATATTCAAGTTTCAAGAACTTAAAGAATCAATCTTTATTAATCTTGAAATTTTGTTCTTGATCCATTAATTAGATCAAAAGATAAAATTTATTCTGAATCTAGATTAGAAAATATTAAAAGAATACTAGCGAATCTTTTTAATTTGTGTTACTTTTTCATAATGTGGAACTAATAGAGGGGTGACACTTGGATCCATGCGAGTTCTAAAAGTCCAGGATAAGTAATTGATTACTTCATTTCCTACAATAATCGGAGTGCGAGAAAGGTATAATCTGAATTTAATATTTGTTTATATTTTCTCTTGAATAAGCCTGATCATTAGAATTACTTTCGAATCAAGGGGATATATATATATTTATGTTTGATAAAAAATTTAATTTTCTGCTATGTATGCCCCTGCAATTATATTTAACCCAACAATATATTCATCAATCGGATGCTTCATGGCCTTAAAAACATTGAAAATCACTTGCTCGTCTTCTACTCTAAGTATTAACCTTCCCAATTATACGTCAACCAATGCCTTACCCATAGCTAGAAATGGTCTACCTAGAATAAGAGGCATGTCCAAAATAAGAAAATCAACTGGGAATATGAATTTATCTACCTTGACTAGTACATTCTTCAAAGATTCCTCTTGGATATTTGATGGAGCGGTTAGCTAGTTGCAAAGATACCATGGTAGGCTTTGGCTTCCCAAGTCCAAGCTTCCTAAAAATAGTCATAGGCATAAGATTAATGCTTGCACCTAGGTCTCATAAAAGTTTGGAAAATGAAATTGGACCAATGGTGCAAGGTATAGAAAAACTGCATGAATCTTTTAGTTTTGGATGAAGTTTATTTGAACAATCGTTGAGCACTCCTCAGTTAAGTTAACCATTTTATACTTCTTTAATTTTATTTTGTTGGACAAGATTTCTTTCAAGAACTTTGCATAACTAGGCATTTGAAGCAAAGCATCAATAAATGGAATATTAATATGTAATTTCTTGAAAACCTCCAAAAAGTTAGCAAATTGCATGTCTAATTTATGTTTTCTTAAAGCTAAAGGAAAAGCATAAGGGATACTTATCGCCTTAGGTAATTCAACCAGTGTGGATGAAGTACTTGGTCCAGTGGTATGTTTTTCCTCCTTCACTTGACTTTCAACTCTTTTCCACTCCTCAATGTGATGGCTTTCACATACTTTTTAGGATTCCTTTTGTTGTCCCTAGGTAAGGAACCTTGAGTTCTATCAAAAATCATACTTGCCAATTGCCCCATTTAAGTCTCTAAATTTTTAATCGATACCTCTTGATTTTAGAATCTTATTTTAGTAGTTGATATGAACTTGGTCATAAGATCCTCCAAACATGGCTTTTTTTCTTAAGAAGGAAATATCGGCGGTGATGACTTACCATATTTTGATTATTACTCCATGAAAAATTGGGGTGATTTCTCCATTCAGGATGTTATTTTGTGGCTTGTGAAAATTACCAACAAAATTAGCTTGCTCAGATGATTGAGAAAAAAAATTCCCCACCTGATATTCGATGCTAAAATGGCCTCCTCCATATAATTCACATGCGACACTTTGCACTTTCATGGCCAAGGCACTCATATTGTCAATATTTTTATTTAGTGCCTCAATTTGAGTGTTGAGGGCTATAAATGTATTCACATTATGCACACCAACTAGCCTTTTGCTAATGGTTTGATCAGATTGCCATTGGTAGGCATTAGAGGCCATCTTCTCCAGTAATTCGTAAGCTTCTTTTGGTGTTTTTCTCATAATGGTACCTCATGCTATTGCATCAATGATTGAACTGTTAGCAAGAGATAAGCCATAAGTGGGCATTTCCTTAGCATGTCTTTGAATCTTTCCCAAGCCTTATAAAATATCTCCATGTCAAACTGCATATAAGTAGATATATCATTATGCATCTTAGTAGCTTTCGAAAGATGAAAATACTTAGCTAAAAGGTATTGAGCCATAGCCTACTAAGTAGTGATGGAACCGACGGCCAACAAATTTAACCAAGACTTTGCTTTATCTTGTAAAGCAAAAGGGAAGAGCCTTAACCTTATTGCATCATGCGTTACACTGTTAACGATCACAGTATGTGCATTTAGATCATCACTCGATAGTTCTCCAAATTGGACTGATGCTTGAATCATTTCGATGATGGTCGGTTTGATCTCGAATGTGTTAGCTTAAATGGTCAACCTCTGAATGCCTGGCATTGATGGATGGCTTAGCATAATCTAACAAAGAACGTGTGTTTACATCTTGCTCATTATTTGCCATACCTTTTTTTTTTCTATTCAACTCATAAAATGTTTTTTCAATTTTAGGATCGTATGACACGAGTTCTTGATAGCTAAAATGGGTTATGCACTAAATGTGAATATGCAAAACAAAAATGACCAAAAATATAACAAAATAAAGAAAAAAAATGAATAATAAAGATAGATATCGAGAACTAAAAAAAATATAATGAATGAATTTCAATATTGTTTAAAACAAAATCTCCAGCAATAGCGCCAAAAAACTTGATGTTGTTCAAAACCAACTTACTAGCAAGTGCACTAGTCAAGTAATAAAGAGTGAATATTCTGGATTGTCGTACCCAAAGGATTATGTAAACAAGTATTAAAATAAAAACTTTTCCTAACTTTATTTTAAGATCAAATATTATGAATGAATATTTTAACAATGAAGTATGTAGAAAAAAAAAAACAGTTTAAAGTAAAGGCTAAGGCAGGGTTCATCGATTCCTTTCAAAATATTATACCACTTACTATGGTTATAAGAAATATTATTTTCAAGTGATAACAAAATTTCCAAAGCTAATCAATATTCTTTTTTAAGAGATATCAATTCTACAATTACTTAACAATCTACTATATCTCTATGTAGATTTAGTTAGATAAGAATGTCTTACCAATCCATGAAATCCACTAGCTTTGGACGAATATTATATCTATGACTATTGCATGTATTAATTCATATAAATCTCTATATTTAATTAATCTATGACATGCATTATTAGAACACTCGTTGCAGCATTACCTTTTGGTCTCAATTACAACGAAAAAAAATTGTTAAAAGATGGCCATACTTCTAATTGCATTAAGAGCATAATACATGCTTAACATAAAATCAAATAATCTTATACCACAGTAAGTAGAAATATTACACTTCCAAAATCAGATAACCATAGCCTTAGCTTAGGAAGCTTAGCTCACAAAAACCACAATAAAACTGAAATAACACAAATTAAGCATTAAAAATCAAGAATCTAATAAAGAAAAATAGATATGAGAAAGGAATAAGAAATCTAGCATTATAATAAGTACGTCTGTAGAAATCTATCTTCCAATGTTCTCTCCTCTATTTTTCTCATTTTCTCTCACTTATTTTCTAAAGCTAGACTCCCTTATTCTCTGGTTGATGCTCATATCCCCCTTTTATAGCCAATGCCTTGCTTTATTTTTTTCTTAATTTAATTTAATTTCTAGGACAAGAATTCACATGCTAAAATCTGCCAATTGATCTGCCCGCCTCTTTTTGACTACTTTTTTTCTTTGTTAATAGTTGAATTAGCTATTATAGTCTTATAAAAATTTGTGGCTCCATGTGTTAATTTCATTTCCAACTAAATTCACATGATTTCAATCACTAGGACAATGTGTCTAAATAGAAAGATTTCTTCCAATGCAGACATTTATTTGAATTTTCTATTTTTGTCAAGGTTGAATTGGGCTGGATTTCCAACGTAAAAGATGTATCCCTCTCTCTTAGATTTCTATTGGATCAAGATTCAATTGAAAAAGGCTTTTGAGTAGCAAATTATGTCAAAAATATGAAACTTGCCCAAGTTCAGAAATACCCCAAATCGACATTTCCATGCATCATATGCATAACCTATGTGGTTTCTTGCATATTTTGATTTACACATTAGACTTTGGCAAAAATGGCCATTTTCTTCCAATTGTGATGTTTCTTTGATCCAAAAAAAAAAATATCTCCCAATTTGGTTCTAAAAATATGTTTTACACATAAGTGTAATATTAAACAAATGGTAGATAAAATTTCATTAAATTTGTGATGTTAGAGGTATAAAACTATGTAAAATTATGTACTTATCACTATGTAATTTTCCTAGTCAGTGCCTAAGTGCCTTGCACACGCATAGGTGTTATGCCCTTTGTCCTGTATGATGACACGCCACTACGATGCGAGTTTTCTATTTATTTTTATTTCATATCATACAATTTTACACATTTTAAAATCATGCAGAAAATTTCAAAATTTCAATTCCTAAACAAAAACTCAATTTAAACATAATTATCATTATACAAAAAATTCATGCACATTTTTGTGAAAACATTCAAAACGCATTAACCTAAGCTCTGATATCACTGTTGGGTTAGCAAAATCTTGGGATAGCTTGCACGATGGAGATTTAAAATTTTACAACAATCGAAATAAAAGCATATATCACATGTATAAAAACTACTCCCAGATTCTACGCGATTTTTGGTTTATGTTTCTAATTGTTCACTTAATAAAATTAAACGACTTAGTTTCATGAGATTATACCTTTCGAGTACTCCGATTGATGAAGGTTATGAATGAATTAAAATTATCAATATCCACTCAAACTCCTTCATTGGATCTACCAAAAAGATTCACCAAGAACTCCAAGTGTAGCCCCTCCAATGGTGTCCACACTTTGAGTAAATCCACAAGCACCACATCCTTGCTAGTGAATTAGTCTTCCTATTTCTAATCTAATTTTGGAATGAAGAATAATTCTTAAATGAGAAAGTGAATAGAAAAATTGATCTTTTATCAAAAGGGATGGGACCTTTTTTATGGAATGACTTTTATTGTCAAAGAAAAATAAAACAAAAACACAAGAGAATGAGAGTGAGAGGTGGCCGAAAATTTGGAGTGCAAGCTTGTGAATTGTTGGCCTCCTTGTGTATTTATATACACAAGGTGGTCTTGACCTAATCCCATTAGGTCTCTAACTCTTTCCCTCATCATCCTCATCCCATTATTTATCCAATTAGGAAACTTTCTCCTGCCCCTATCTCTTGCTTCATTCTTTTTCTCTTAGACAAAGACTTGTCCATCTTTCATTAGGACTCTTTAATTCTTGTAAGTAAGAATTGAAGTGGGCCTCTAACCCCATGGGATTGTACTTTAATTAATTACTAAAGTCTAATTAATTGGTCACCATCAATTAATAAAAGTCCAATATAATTAATTGATTAAATCAATTAACTAACTAATTCCATAGAAGATCATCTAATCAAATTATGCCTAATTAAAATGATCATATTATTTTAATTAGTTAAATTAATTTAAATCAAATTAATTTAAGGCCAGCTAGTTAATTGATCAAAATAATTAATTAACTCGCTCCCATATGCCCATAATTCTTATTAGGTCTAAATAAATAACTATTTAATTATTTAGATAAATTAATTTAATCTTTAATTAATTCTAGCCCAAGTTAATTAATCATAATTAATTAACTTAATTCAACTCTTTGGATCACATTATATTAGAAATGGATCATCCTGATTTGTGTGTGATCCATTAGGTTCACAATTAAGCTAGCAGTGCGCTTGAAACATTTACAACATATGAATAAATTAATATTTTGATTAGTAATATAATTAATTAATCTACTTGTAATTAACCTCTTAATTAAAAGGAAACACCTACCAATGTATCTTGACTACCTAGGTTTTGGTGAATAGATAATGAAACTTTTTATGTTACGAGTTCCATGTAAATACGGTCCTTCAGTCAACTAATCTCCCGATTAAGTTTGGGACAAGGATTATTCGTCAAAACCCTATTATCACTTAATAACTATGATTCAATTTTAAGTCACATTGATCTCTTGATGAATTACTAGAAAAAACCCATGTCAAGTATTCATTCTACCTTTACCAAGGTGTTCGGGATCAAGGACTATTAAAAGATCGAAGATTCACCTATTGAACCAAATAGGTGATGGATCTATTGTTGGCCACTCATTGACCTTCATACGCAAAGTTCATACACTAAATGTAACTCCTTATGATTGTCATGCAATCGGGAAATACAACAAAATACATGATATTATGCACAAGCCTACTATGGTGCCTCAAGTCTAAGGAATATTTAATGCACTATCGTTGCTAGGAAATTCTCATTCGATGAATAATATTCCAATTGAGAAATTTCCATCGATCGTTCAGTATACATGTTCCCGAACAAGCACCCACATACATATATTTATGTCTCTACTCTAATGTCTTTGGAATGAGACATTCTCCTTTTGAGCATGCATCGTATGTGCGAGTCTATTAGTCTTATCGATGTCCCATCTTAATTAACCCCCAACTTGGAATTTGTTTAAGATCAAAGTCGTAGAGGCATGTTTCATGATTACCGTCATATACGCAACCATAGCTTATATATTTATGATCTAGATACTTTATCTAATTCAAAATACTTTTTATCTAGCAATAACTTGGATAAAGAAAAATGTCTTTTATTAATGAACATCATGAATAAGATTGTTTTTATAAGAGTACAAAAGCTCGCCATTAATTGGCTCACCCGGCACTACTCTAATATGATTCGGCCAAACTGGAGTCTCATATACTGAGCCCAAGAAGAATCACTTTTTTGGAATCTCCTCCATAGTTTATAGGTCAATGTTTCCACCATATCTATGACATCCTAAATTTCTAAACCTCCTTCCTCTTTCAGGAAGTAAATATCTTACCATGAGCAGCAAGAGATTTTTGCATGCCATCATTGGATCCCTAGAAAAACCTAGACAACAGTTGGTTAACTTGGTTTATAACTCCTTTTAAGGCATTAAGAACTTGAAGTAAATAGAGAGGCATAAAACTTAGAACATTATTACTGAGAGCAAGTCTACCGAAACTTTTCCCCAGCCAATGATCATCAATTTTGTCGTACTAACCATATTCTCAAATATTAAATTTGTCCTCTTCCCATTTTAGCATAGAGCTTCCAATTATGTCATAGGCAACCATGTAAATAAAAATCACAATATGTTTTTAACATCTTAAGTTTTAAGGGCTTAAAATATGTTGCCACATACGAGCTCTTTACATCACTAATCAATTGACATAATGTTGGTTTATATTCATGCAAAAATTCTATCAGTGTATTAAGCCTTGCTTGATTGGCCTTCATAAAAATGATAACATCATATGTATAAGCGAGATAGGACACTAAACAACCACCATGCACATTATATCTCAAACATGGATTATGTGTCAATAATCGATGTAATCCTCTAGAGAAAGCCTCAGCTACAATAATGAAAAAAGATGGTGAAAATAGGTCATCTTATCTCAATTGAAAATATAACATCATCTTATCTCCGTAAAATCCTATATAAGAATTTCCATCAAACTCTATCATACGCTTTCACCATGTCCAGCTTAAATATAACATTCCCTTCTTTTCCACAATTATCAAAGCCTGAAAAGTTCTTAAGCAAGAAGGATATTATAATGAATAAATTAACCTAGGATAAAACCACTTTGAGATAAGGAGATAATACGATAAAGGAATCCTAATCACTCTCTTGCAAAATAACTTTGAAAATTTTTATTACTCATATTACAAGAGCTAATTGGCCAAAAATTACTTCATGGATATTCTTTTTTCAAAATAGAATAATAGTTGTGGTTGTGAAACTACAAGGTAATGAAGCCCCATTAAAGAAATCTATTATCTAAACATAAAGAGAGACTTTCCAATAATGCAAACAACTCAGACATAACATTAGTAGCCAATCATAAGAATTTAAAATAAGCAAACAGAGGAATGCTAGCATGATCATGCACCATTCCACCAGCACCTGCCATGCCTGGATTCCTATTTGATATCCTATCGCAATTAAGCTACAACTAATTGGTTTGATGCCTCATCCAAATGACATTATGCACCTGACCTAGAAGAATATTATTTCTTATAAACCTAACCTGCTACATTTCAGAATCACCAATCCAAAATTGAGTTTCTAATAAAATTTTTACAATTGAGCCCATAAATATGCTGGAAGATGTTAGCAATGATCCTCTGAGATGATACTCTTTTATCCCTATGCTTTGCATTGTTCCTTGCAAAGTAGATGAGTAATTCTCCAAGCATGAATTTTTCTATCCCAAATATCTTGAGGAAGCCCAAAAATACAATACGTGCACTATCTCATTGGTATTAGGTTGAGCTAAGTGAAATTGTGCTGTAAACATTTCTCAAACCTGAGAAGCAATTTGACACAAATGAATAAATGTGAAAGAGATTCTACCTTTTGCTCCACAACATAGGAAATGGATGCTATTTCAAAGCATGTAGGCTACATTTTATGATCAAGAGGAATCCTATCTTAAAGAGCTCTCTATAAAAAGATGGACATAGTAGGAGTGTACATTAGATTCCAGATGTATTTTCCAATTAGCAGCTTCATTCTTCTTAGTCGAACCTCATCCTAGACTACTTTTATGGTAAAACTATTATGAGAAGATCCTTTTCACATACTAGCAATTAGGTAGCTCATCTTGAATAACAACTTGAGAAATTTCATCAAAAATACTATATGGCAACAAAAATAAAACCTCTTCTAGATTCTAGCCACTATTTTGCCAAAATTCCCAAGCAACACATCATTGAATGGGGGATTATTGACCATTAGGTACAAGGGAGAATCCCCAACCCATGATCATACCAAAATGAAATTTGAGTCTTTCCAACTCTCCAAAGCAAATTATTGTCAGCCTAACTTCTAATTCTGCATATAGTTTCCAAAAAGTGAATTGTTTAATAGTGTTAGAGTAGGATGCCCAACGCCCCAATTAGATTGGGTATATTATACTCTTTTGCTTTTATAAAGACAATCTTATTGGGAATCATATTAATAAAAATGGCATTTTCTTTATCTTATGTCTTGCATTTTTTATTTCTGCACATTAGATAAAGTCCTTAGACCAAATTTAGCTACGGGGCATGGTCGCGCATATGATGGCGATCATGGAACATGCCTCTAAGGCTTTGGTTTTAAATAAGTTCCGAGTCGAGAGTTTTTTGAGATGGGATATCAAATAGCTCAGTAAGACTCGTACATATAATGCATGCTCGTGAGACGAGGATGTCACATTCCATTGGCATTAGCGTAGAGACGTAAGTGCATATATGTGGGTGCTTGTTAGGGAACAAGTACACCGAATATGGCCCACAAGAAATTCTTAGTTGGAGGCTTTGCCCGTCGAAATAAGAATTTCTGTGTTGCGATAGTACACGACTAGTCCTTAGACTTGAGGCACGATGGTAGCCTTGTGTGCATCCTACAGCACTTTGATATATCTTCTGATTGCTTGACAATCACAAAGGGGGTATGTTGGGTGTTGCACTGGTGTGCATGGAGGTTTGTCAGTGGCCAACATAGAATTCGACACTTGTTTTTTTTTAAACAAGGGAATCTCCTGTGTTTTCATAGTTCGTGATTCAAAGACCTTGGCCAAGGCAGAATGAATTATGATTCATCAAGAATCATTGGAACTTGAAATGGGATCACAGCAATTGAATCATTTAGGGTTTCGACTTATAATTCATGCCTTAGATTCAATCAGGAGATTAGCTGTCGAAAGGACCGTACGTGTATGGTACTCGCAACTGAAATAGGTTTACTCGCTATTTCACCTAAGACTAGTTTGCCATGATTACTTGCTAGGTGTTTTCATGGATAGTGAGGTTCTTGAAATTAAGGAGTTGATTCCAAGCGGATTAATTAATTGGATTAATTAATTGGAATAATTGTTATTCATAAGCTGTAAATGTTGCAAACCCACTACTAGCTTAGTAGTGAACCTAAGAGGGTCACACATCTTTATGAAAAGTAACATTTTTAATTTTAGATTTTATCCAATGTTGGAAATTAATTAATTAATACTGATCAATTAATTAATTAAGGGTTCTATTTAATTTAATAGTTAAATTAAATTATTCAATTAAGTAATTGGATTATTTAATTGGACCTAATTTGATTAGGAAGCCCAATTGGAGTAAATTAAATTAATCAATTGGATTGATTAAATGGGATTGAATCAATTGAATTGATTTGGGGATTTTTGAGTCCAAGCCCAAAATAAATGTGGATCACTTAAGAAGCCCACTAAAGTATGAAGAGAATAAATTAAATAAATATGATTTATTTAATTAACATATTTATAGATAAATAAATAAAGTGACCAATTTTATAGGATAAAATAGGCCATTAAGATTTAATTTATGTATAAATATAATTATAGTATATATATATGATATATATATCTATCTTGATATTATTTGAAGAGTTCAAATTAATATCAACAATGTATGTAGACAGTTTTGATGATTAATGTAGTCTCAAATTAGTCCACATACAATAAAGAGTGAAAAAAAAGAAGAGTTCTTGAAAGATTTGGAATCCTTCCAAATAAGGTTTTGAAGTAGTTCAAAATAGAAAAAACTTTCCAAGAGTTGGAAAAGGATTAAAATTTTCAACCCTATATATATATATGAGGATGAAAATTACATAATTCAATTCAAAAATTTGAGCAAAAAATATTTTGTTTAAAGTCTTCTATTTTTACTCTTCAAGAAAAAAGAAAAGAAAAAAAAAAAAGGAAAATCAGTTTCTTGTTATTTCTTCATATTATTGTTTCAAGAACATAAAGAATCAATCTTTATTGTTCTTGAAAATATACTCCGGTTCTAGATTAGTAAACAATTAAAAGGATACTAGCGAATCCTTTTGATTGGTGTTGCTTTCCGTATCGTGGACCTGATAGAGGGGAGACACTTGGATCCCTGCGAGTTCTGATAGTCCAGGATAAGCAATTGATTGCTTCATTCCCACAACAACCGGAGTGCACGAAAGGTATAATCCGATTTTATATTTATATATATATTCACTTGAATAAGCGCGATCGTTAAAATCGCTTTCGAATCAAAGGGGTTAAATTTATGTTTGATAAAAAATTTTAATTTTCCGCTGCGTATACCCCTGCGATTATAGCGAACCCAACAGTGGTATCAGAGCCCTCGGTTTCGCTTATTTAGTGAATTTCGGATTTATGATTACATGTTTTAAATTGTTTAAATTCATGTTAATTATGTAAAATTTGATTTTGCATATTTTAGAAATTTTTAATTGGAATAATTTTAATTGCTTATTTAAATTGTTTAAATATGAAAATATAAAAAAAAAAAAAAATTTCGCCAGCGTCGGGTGTCAGACACCCGACGGCTGCGCGGGCAGGCACCCGCAGCGGGTGCCGGCGCGCCACGGGCGCCCGACAGCTGGGCGCCCGTCACCCGGCGCTGGCGCTGGGCTGGGCGCCCGTCGCCCGTCACCCGGCGCCTGGCGCTGGGCGCTGGGCGCCCGTCACCCGGCGCCCGACGCTGGGCTGGGCGCCCGTCGCCCGGCGCTGCGGCGCTGGGCAACCGTCACCCGGCGCCCGGCACCCGACAGCGGGCGCTGGGCGCCCGGCTGCGCGCCCGACGGCCAGCAGTGGTGCTGCTCGTCGTGTCGTTCCGGGTCCGTTTTTTTTTTTTTTATTTTTATTTTCTGAAATATTAAAATTAAATGTTAATTTTATTTTTCTGAAAAATTGTTTTTCAAAGAAAAATTGTTTTTCAAGCAATTAAAAATTATACCAAGTTAAAAGAAAAATTGCGTTTAACAATTTGGTAAATTTACATATTTTGATAATTACATATGATGTTAATTATGAGCATGTATGGGATGATCATGAGCCATTGGACCAATGTGATTAGTTTTATTTAATATTTTTGGGTTTTAAAATGGGGCCTGTGAGCCTCTTATTTCATTTATGTAAGTTATTTTATTTTCTGTAAAGAGAGTAGAATAGAAGGTAAGGTTTTTCTTTTTCTTTGGAAGACGAAGGAGAATAAAAAAAAGGAAGGCCCATGATTGTATGGGATACAATTATGTAATAGAATAGGTTCTATTTCATTTTATTACCCTTAGACTGACCTTAGGTCCATTTTTGGCTCAAATGGACCGCATAGGACTGGTTCATAATCATCCATTTATTAAGTATGTATTA
>JAGSPU010000243.1:0-30019 GCA_019321725.1 Paulownia fortunei | reverse complement strand
GCGAAATGGCAGTTGGCGATGATACAATGCTGGTTGCTAAAGCAAATCTTGCAAACATTATTATTGCAATGCTTGGAATGACGCGCCATCTGATTGGGGTCATCTTAAGAATTTCTTAAATGGTTATAATCCACAGGATGGCTATTCCTTGTCTACTTATATGTCATTATCATTATTTCTCCAAAACTAGTTAATGCAGCCGGTGGTTATAATATCGCCTTCAATTTCTATGAAGATGGCAGCCAAATCAACAGTTCCCCGCTTTAACTATTTCCAATGAATCGGCAGGTATTGCCGATTCATTGGATGGCATGTTGCAGTCAGCCGTAACCACAGCGACTACCACTCTTAATAAGGTTACTATTGATTTAGCAACAGCCAACAAAAAGCTCACAGCTGACCAATCAAAATTATCACAAACAACCGTCGATTTGGCCAAGGTAGCAAAAAATTTAGTCACAGCAAAAAACGACTACCTTGCACAGCAAAAAAAATTAACAGTCGCCAAAAAAGCTAACGCAATACCAAAATGAATTGGATCAAGCGCAAGAAAAACTTGACACAGACCGTGCCACTTAGCAGCTAATCAGCAACTTCAAAAGCAAGCACAGGACACGGTAGATATCTTAACGAAATTATTCTAGTCAAGCAGTCGCATCTTAGTGATCTTAAAAATAAATTGGTCGAATTAAGTGCGGTGCTGCCAACGGCAACGCAAAATTTAGAAAATCAACAAAACACGCTTACAATGGCACAAAGAAAATTGGCAACCGATGCCAGTCTTTAAATTGACGATCTCAATCAATTAACAATTTACGAAATCAGTTATCTGTTTTAACAGGGGTTGATAAGGCGTTGACTATGGCACAAAAAAAGTTGAACTAGCAGAATCCGACTACAATAAGGCCGTCACAGCTCTAAAAACGGCCTCTCAAATCAATATGAAGCACAGATTAAATATAAGAACACTAAATTGCAGTACAAGCAAGAAAAAGAAAGTGTCAACACTCACCCAATAGTTAAAAAATCAATCAACTCACATTATCTTCGTCAACTATGCACAAACAAATAAAGCAACAACTCCTTACAGTTGAATATTGCTACAAACAATATTATGACAAATGCCGCTATTCATAAAAATATTTCAAGTGATAATCGACACAATGTTAACATTTTACCGAAAACTGCCGTATCAGAGCATATTTCGTCATTGTTACTTAACATCTTATTAGGAATAATGACGATCTTTGGTTAAGTAAACGATACCAAGCTAAGCATTTAGTCAAAATGATCAACAATGATCATTTTGATTATTCGAATCATATACGTTGCATACTAAAAAGTACTGACTGTCATCTTCTCACTGACAGTCAGTATTTTTTTCACGCAATCAGGACTTTAATCACTTACTTTTTCAAATCGACCAATACCTGCTTCAAAGCATCATGAGCAACGTCGTCGTGATCAAGAATACCATTGTCATACACGTTTTGTAAGCTGCTATTTGTTCTTTTGATAATGCCATTATACTAATCTCCTCTTATTTTAAGTTAATTTTTCTTACTGTTCGATACGAACTGCCATCCGAAACATTGACATGTCGTGGTCTGGAGCCATCAGCTGGACCGATATAACCACTTGCTTCTAAGTCATCAATTAGGCGCGCAGCTCGATTATAGCCAATCCTAATCGTCGTTGTAATAACGAAGTCGATGCCTTTTGTTGTTCAATCACAAATTGCAATGCGTCTGGAACAATTCATCCTCACTATTACCATCCGACATATCACTACTATCTTGAGCCACTTCTTCATCGGTCACTGTCATAGCTTCAGAATATTGAACCTCTTGCTGTGCTTTAACAAAATCTACTACACTAGTAACATCAGCGTTACTAATGAAAGCACCTTGTACACGTTGCGTCGGCTTGCCTGGTGGCGCAAAAATCATGTCCCCTCTGCCTAACAACTTTTCTGCACCGTTACTATCCAAAATCGTACGTGAATCAATGCCTGAAGCGTTCTGAAAGCAATTCTTCCAGGAATGTTACTTTTGATAGTACCATTGACTACTTTAACATCTGGACGCTGAGTAGCAAAAATCATATGAATGCCAGCTGCTCTGGCTTTGGCACCTAATCGGGCAATAGAAACCTCAATTTCACTACCAACCGTGCTCATTAAATCTGCAAACTCATCGACAATTGCGACGATATATGGCATTTTTTGCATAATCGGATCACCTGTTTCAACGGCATCAGCATTTTGTTTATCAACTGCAGCGTTATATTTCACCAATATTACGTTTGCCAAACTGTGCTAGCAATTTATAACGATTTTCCATTTCGTCAACTACTTTTTGCAATGATTTGGCAGCTTTTCTTGGCTCAGAAACAACTGGCGTTAACAAATGCGGAATGCCATTATAAATCGATAATTCAACTACTTTGGGATCAACATCATTAATTTAACTTCATTAGGCTTGGCTCGAAGTAGAATTGAAATGATAATGCCGTTGAGGCCCACAGATTTACCAGATCCTGTTGAACCGGCAATTAATAAATGTGGCATGGCTGATAAATCGCCATAATAATATTACCAGTAACATCTCTCCCAAGTGGCACATTTAATGGATTGTCATCAAACGGTGCATGTTCAATCATATCTCGGAACCCAACAGTTGCCTGTGTATCATTTGGTACTTCAATACCAACATATGGTTTCCCTGGAATTGGTGCCTCTATACGTATTGATTTAGCTGCTAGTGCTAACGCCAAATCATCTGCTAAATTGGCTATACGATTCACTTTAACCCCTTGTCCGGGTTTTAATTCATACTGCGTAACAGTTGGCCCCAACGACACACTTGTCACTTCAGCTTCCAACCAAAACTTTGTAATGTGTCATGAACTAAGCGTGACTTCTCAGTCAAACTTTTTAATTCTTTTGTTTGATCCGCCGGAGGTACCTGTGTTAACAAGTCTGCTGACGGCAGCTGATAGTCTGGATTATTCGCCTCTGGTGTATCGGTCGCTAGTGAAACCTCTTCGTCGCCTGTGACCCTTTTGGATCGGATTGAGGTAATTCATCTGATGGTTTGTCATCATCAGTCGGCACTGGTCCATTCCACTTGATTTCTGGTTCAATAAATTCATGCGTTTGAGGTTGAGAGACATCTTCATTTATATTGTCAGCCTGATTAGCTACTTCTGACGTAGTTGAATGATCAACACCTAAAGGATTGTCACCATAATCGGTAATATCTTTTTTACGGATATTTCTTTTAATAGTGGCTCGCGTTTTGGCGCGTTAGCCCTTTGTTCCTGAATATAGGCCACACCCTCTTGCGCTTTTTCACACTTTTTTCAGCAATATCACGTGCTGGAATTCGGAAAAGATAATCACACCAGCGAATAATAACAGAGTTGTGACAATCCAAGTACCAACATTTGACATTAACATGAACAAAACATGGTACACTATAGCACCAATCACGCACACCAACTGGGGTGTTAGCTGATTGGTTAACAAAATCTTGTTTAATAATGCGAATGACTTCATTTACATATCCGGTACCATCTTGCAGCGTATAGGTGAAGAACAGTAAAGAGGAAATAACTTCAATGGCAACAAAATGCCATGCTGGCTCCTATCCAAAAATGCCCAGCAACTTTCGGCAACTTTCGCATGAGCATATAATATAGTACACCGACTGTTAAGGGGACAATAATTGCTAGGTAAATGTTTCCAAAGAAAAACCGGAAAATATTCGCTACAAAAATGCCAATTAAACCCAGTTTAAAAGTCCCTAAAATGCTAGAATAGCGCTAATTAATAACGTCAAATTTCTAGCAAGTGGGTGTTGTTTTGTTTTTTTGCACGTGAACTCGTAGTTCGTCGTTTTCTGGTTGTTTTTCTGGTCGCCAAAATTATTACCTAATATATTACTAACGCCCTATTTTATCATGTTTAAAATACGAACGCGTGTTCATCTCGAATTCTTAAGAATTGCTTAACTGTAAACGGGGTCGGAAAATTTCAACAATGAAACACAAAAAGCGCAACCGAAGTTGCGACTTTTAGTAGCTCGTGAGAGAATCGAACTCTCGATTCCGCCGTGAAGGGGCAGCGTCTTCGCCACTTGACCAACGAGCCATGGTCTTTGTTATTTCGCTGTTGAAACAACTATATAATCATAACAAGTTTTTTTAGTGACGTCAACCCCTATTTCAGTTTATCTTGTTCGTAGGTATGAACAGTATCAAGATTTGGAAACGACTGTTGACGTAGCACCTCATAGATTACAATTGCAACAGTATTTGATAAATTCAATGATCGTATATGGGTGTCATCTTGCGGAATCCGAATAGCCTTTTCTGGATTTTGACGCATAAATACTTCTGGTAAACCAGTCGTTTCTTTACCAAATAGGAAGTAATTATCCCCATCAGCTTGTGTATAGTCAGGCTCTGTATAGTCTTGGTTCGCAATTTAGAAACCAGATACAAATGGTCCGTTGGCGCCAATGTTTCTAAAAAGTCTGGCAAACTCGGATGTCTGACCAGTTGTACGTGCTCCCAATAATCAAGTCCAGCGCGTTTAACATGCTTATCATCTAAATCAAAACCCAAGGGCTCAATTAAATGTAAAACAGCATCCGTACCAGCCGTTGTACGCGCATGTTACCTGTATTAGCAGGCATTAATGGTTCAAATAAAACAACATGATTAGTCATTTTTCAATAGTTCCTTCCACTTTAAACAATTCTGAATTATGTCGCCACCACTCGTAAATGTGCGTGACAAGGACTTTAACAACAGCGTATGCAGGAACGCCTAACACGAACACCTAGTACACCAAAAATTGACCCGCCGCTTAGCAATACGACGATAACTGTTTACAGGATGAATAGATAACGCTTCACCTAGTATTTTTGGTGCAATAACATGCCCTCTATTGCTGTTCGATTACCAAACGATTATCGCCAAATCAGCATTTTGGTCCACCAGCAATTAACGCTAACTGTAAATACTGGTACTTGGGCAAGAATAGATCCCACATACGGGATCATATTAAAGAAGCCAGCCATTAAAGCAATAATATACCATACGGCAATCCAATGACGGTGTAACCATCGAGAACATAATGATAACCGCTAAAAGCAACACCAAGTTGTCCACGAATGTATTGTGCCACTTGCGAGCTTACTTCTCTCAATAAATGATAAACTGATATTTGTGCTTTTTGTGGAAATTTATCAGCCACAACGGCCGAAAATTTATGCCCATCAAGTAACATATAATAAAGAATAAATGGCGTAGACACCATAGTGACACCAATTGAAGTCAATGTCGACGCAAATGAACTAATACCAGCGACACCGCTTGTCAAATACTTTTTGCTCCAGTCAATCACATTTTGGTTGATATCAGCATTCGTATGATTTAGGTAATCACGAATATATTTAAATTGATCAGAAGCAAATGTATCATTAATAAAACGTTCACTCGTGCGCCAATATTGTGGCCAATTATCAATAAATGATACAACTTGCGTGCGCAATACCATGTAAACAGCAACAATCACGCCAGCAATAACTGCTAAAAGTGCAATCAATACAATGCCAATTGACAACTTTCTAGGTAAATGAACATGCTTTTCCAACAAATTTACCAATGGGCTTAGCAAATAATATAAAACCCTGCAATGATGATTGGGGCACTACTGCCGTAAATAAAGCTCGCATTGGTTCAAAAACAAATCGAACCTGCAAGCCAGAAAAATAATCAGCAAAATTAGTAGTATGACAATGAGTCCATTGAGTAAGTTGTTGCCAGAAAACCATCGCCTATACCATGACTGTTGTTCTTGGTCTTTTAACATAAATATTCCCCGATTCATCACGTTTATTATTATTCTACCATAGAATAACAATCATGTTGCCGCCTGAACCGCGCAGTCTCATCATGCTTTTCAAGCTTATTGTCAGCCATGTCGACAAAAATTTGTGAAAAGGCTTACATTCGAGTATAATAAATTTAGACATTTTAAAGGAGTCCTATCATGGCAATTTATAAAATTTTGTTTGGCACCTACACAAAGAGAATCTCAAAGGATTGTATGAAGCGGAACTTGATACTGAGAAAAAGCTATTACAAAACCCAACACTTGTTGGTGAACTCACTAATCCAACCTATCTTGCAGTCTCAAAGGCAAACAAGGTTTACGCGGTTGAAAATCGTGATGGTCAAGGCGGCGTTGTCACCTTTGATAATTCTGTACGCCCACTGGCTGAAATTGATGCGCAACTCAGTGAAGGATCTGCTCCAGCCTATATTGGCGTTGATGAAGCACGCCAATTAGTGTACGCTGGCTACTATCACCGCGGTACTGTGGAAGTTTTCATATTAATGCTGATGGTAATTTGACATTAACTGATCAATGGCAAAATGAAGGTTCCGGTCCGCGCCCAGAACAAGGTTCATCACACATTCACTTTAGCAATTTAACACAGATAATCGGTTGGTTGCTGTGGATCTTGGGGCTGACGAAGTCATTACTTTTGATGTTTCTGATGATGGCAAACTGACTGAAGCGTCACGCTTCAAAACTGAAGCTGGTTTTGGTCCAAGACATATTCGCTTCTCACCAGATGGTCAATACGCCTACCTGCTTGGAGAATTGTCAAGTTTGCTGAGCGTGCTGAAGTATAATTCTGAAGATGGCTCTTTTGAACACGTTCAAACTGCCTCTACAATACCAACAGACTGGACAGAACATAACGGATCAGCAGCTCTTCGTTTGAGTAAGGACGGACACTACATCTATGCCTCAAACCGTGGGCATAATTCAGTTTCCGTGTTCAAAGTTTCAAAATCTTGGGGCAGAAATTGAACGAATCCAACTCATTAGCACTGAGGGAGAATTCCCACGTGATATGAATTGGGACAAGGACGAACAATTCTTAGTTGTTGCTAACCAAGATACAGATAACGTATCATTATACGGTCGTGACAGCGAGTCCGGCGAACTGTCACTTTTGCAAAAAGACTTTGCTATTCCTGAGGGCGTCCGCGTGACTTTTGAGTATTAAATTCAACTACAAAACAACCACTTCGAGGGTACCCATCCAAGTGGTTGTTTTTATATTGCCCGGTTGCACTGACAAAAAATTAAGCGTATAATCGAATCGTTTGAACTATCACAAGACGTCGATAATTCTAACCAGCAAATAAAGATTACCTGTGAGTAATCATTTCAAGGAGAATTAATATGCAACAAACTGGTATGTCCCGCTCAACGCGCATCACTTTAGTGGTTACCAAAAAAGGTAATCACTTCTACTGGCAGCAGGTTTCGGGTTGGAAAACATGGATGTAATGTTTTTATCTTTTACACTATCATCCATGATTGTTGATTTGAATATATCAGGCGCAGCTGCTGGCTTGATATCATCAATCACAAACTTAGGTATGCTAATTGGTGGTCTCTTTTTCGGTATATTAGCTGACAAGTATGGTCGTGTAAAAGTCTTTACATATACTATCTGGATTTTTGCAATCGCAACTGCGTTAATGTTTTTTGCCAGAATGTCTATTGGGTCTATGCCTTGCGTTTTTTTGGCTGGAATAGGTGCCGGCGGTGAATATGGTTCTGGAATGGCTATTATCGCTGAAAGTTTTCCCAAAAGAGCCATTGCCAAAGTGACTTCTCTTTCAGCTATTGGTGGTCAAGTTGGCGCCATATTAGCAGCTATTTTGGCAGCTGTAATTTTGCCAATGTTTGGTTGGCACGCACTTTATGTTTTTGGTTTAGTCCCAGTCATCTTGATTTTTTTTATTCGCCGACACCTATCGGAAAGTAAAGTATTCACCGATATGAAAGCTAAACAAACCAGCACTGAGTATCGTCCTGGTTCAATTGCGGCACTATTTGCAACACCAGCACAAGCATGGCAAACAATCGCTTTAATGATTATGGTCATGGTTCAAATTGCTGGCTACTTTGGACTTATGAATTGGCTGCCTTCCATCATGCAAAAGCGAATTGGACTGAGTGCTTCAAGTTCGTCCCTATGGATGATCGCCACAATAATTGGTATGAGTCTTGGCATGTTAACCTTTGGCGCCATTATGGATAAATTTGGCGCAAGACGCGCTTATACATATTTCTAATTGCTTCAGCACTCGCAGTTTTTGTGTTAACAATGGCATCAAACAAAGTAGAATTACTTCTAGCACAAATGCTAGTTGGTTTCTTTGCAAATGGTATGTACGGTGGCTATGGTGCAATTATGGGCCATTTATACCCCACGGAAATTCGTGCCACTGCCAATAACACCATCATGAATTTGGTCGTGCAGTTGGCGGATTCTCGAGTGTTCTCATCGGCTTTCTAATGGATCGCTATTCATTGGTCATCGTCATGGGATTTCTATCTGTCTTGTACCTGATTAGCCTAAGTGTCATGCTAACCATTCCAAAATTAAAATCAAAAGCCATCTAAAAAGACTTGATTAAAAAATCAAGTCTTTTTTAATAGCTCTTAATATTAACGAGATGTCCTGTTCATACGATTTTCAGCATAACCCAACGCACGACTAATACCAAATGTTAAGACAAAGTAGATTAATGATGTAATCACCAATGGGAAAAATGGCTTAAAAGATGCACCTTGGACAACACGTTTGGAACATCAACTCACCAACACCAATGACGGATACAACAGATCCTTCCTTAATGACTGTCACAAATTCATTACCCAAAGCCGGCAAATGTTTTTAACAGCTTGTGGCAAAATAATATAGCGCATTGCCTTGCCTTTAGACAATCCTAGTGAGCGAGCCGCTTCGTTTTGACCATTATCAACTGAGTTAATACCGGAACGGATGATTTCTGCCACATAGGCGGCAGAATTTAATCCCATTGCTAAAGCACCGCCGCGAAAGCAGATAAATTAAAGCCAATCACTTGTGTACCGAAAAATACCATAAATGCTTGAACAAGCAGTGGCGTGCCACGGACATATTCGACGTATATATTACCAATTGCTTTTAGGATAAATTAGGTGACAACTTAAATAATGCAAATACCGTACCTAATATAACGCCAATCACAACAGCAATAGCGGCTAACGCCAGCGTTAGCAATGTACCTTTAATAAATAAGTTACCGTACTTCGCCCAGAAAGACTGATCAGCAAACATTAACTTATTGGCTTTTTTCTGATATGCTGCCAATTTTCCAGATTTGACAATCTTAGTGATGGAAGCATTAATTTTTGCCTTCAAAACTGGTGAGTTTTTGGGCATAGCTACTGAAACTGCCCCCTCGCCTGAAGCAGGCTTTGGATAAATAATTTTGAAAGTTTTATTTTGTTGTGTATATGCTTTAGAAATTGGTTCATTCACACAATTCCAGCTATCTTGCCAGTTGATAACTGTGCAACCAAATCAGGCACTTTTTGCAGGCTAACTAATGTTGAACTACTCATGTTATCTTGAACGTAAGTTTCTTGAGTCGTTTGCTTTTGGGCACCAATTTTTTTACCAGCAAAGGAAGACAAATTACTCGAATACTTGCTAGCATCCTTTTTGAGAACCATTATTGTTTGTAATGGTTTCAAATACGCTTCCGAAAAGTCAACAACTTGTTCACGTTCCGGTGTTGCGTTGATACTGAAATGATAACGTCGATTTTACCGGTCTGTAGGGCACCTATCAGGCCGTCAAATCCCATTTCTTTAATAACTGGCTTAACGCCTAAGTCCTTGGCTATTTGCTTAGCCATGTCAACTTCAAAACCAACAATTTGATCGCGACCATTAACGGTCGCATGAAATCAAAGGGGCATAATCAGCTGACAAACCAATGACTAATGTGCCTTTTTTCTTAATTTTAGTCAAAGCAGGATCAGTGGTTGCTGCGCTAACCTTGCTTTGACCTAAAATACCTGCAAATGGCATTAAAATAATTGAAAGCATTGTTACAATCATTATTTTTTTAATTATTTTCTGCATATCCGAATCTCTCCTTGTGCTGTATACAATAATAACAGTTTACGCGATAATGTATTTTTATACAATGATATTTTCTGTTTATGCAAAAAATAACTGCATATTATTATTTTTTATTCACTAAAAAAACTCGCCGAAGCGAGCTCACCTGATATAAGTATCTGTAGGCCATGTTTTGTTCCAGTGATATGCAGGTACATATCACCTTCGGTAATCATCTATCTAAGTTCAATTGCTCAAACCATACCAATCATCGTTTCGTTTCACTAGATTAGCCGCCCTACCAAAAGTTTGGGTTGCCCGCTTGTGGGGTTTACCTCGTCTCAAATGCCAATTTTCACTGACATATACGTTTCTATGGCACCTTCGTATCTATTCAGACATAGCTAGAAGCCTTAGCCTTTTCGATCGCCGTAACATTGCTGTCCCGGGTTTATTCTTTATCCCGGCACAAACACTACACCCATCTCAGAGTGTGCGAGCATGGACCTTCCTCACGCCAGAAATATGACGCGCAATTACCCGATACTTATACAATACGAATTATATTTTTACGCATTTTCAGAATGGTCACGACCAAAACAGCTCGTTCCAAGTTAGCAACACGTTTAATCAATCAAGATTAGTCACAGTATTAGCTGAAGGTGCAACCGGTTTTACTTCAGGTGTAACAACAGGTGCTACTGTCTCAACAACAGGCGCAGGTGTAACATTTGCAGCTTGAACGCTCTGTTGTTTGACAAGAACTAACTGATCCTGCGCATCTTTTAGCGCTGTCTGCAAACGCGCGACTTCACCTTGAAGTTGTTCAATACGTCCACCAAAGGCACCGTAGTCTTTGATGATATCATCTAAAAAGCTATCAACATCGGCGGGATCATATCCAACGCCCATGCGCTTTTGTTTAAAAACACGTTCTAAAATATCTTTTTGCGTGTATTTTACTTGTTCCACAAGAAACACCTCGTTTAATTTTTTAACTTAATTTATATTACCAATAAATTCTCAGAATTACAAGAAAAATGAACAATTATTCATCAAATATTATATTTTCTATACGTTGCTCCTCGTAATCCGTCGCATAATCTTGTAATGCTAACATGTCAATTTGTGTCAATGGATAAGGCGTTTTTTGTTGATATATCTGAATAGTTTGACTATCAAATTGTGTTTTCCCTGGGTAGTCTGTATCGTAAACTAATAAAGCGCCATCCGTGTGTGACAGCATGAATTGTTGATAAGCTCTAAGCTGACTTGCACTTTGATACTCTTGTGTAGAGACACTCTCTGCAAAGTCACTCTGTGTGATTAAGTCTCGCAACTTTTCTTGATTAGATGACTGCCATTGATTTCCAAAATTTTTGAAAGGGAACATCATAGCAACTTTTAAATCTGGATAATCATTTTTTAACTCTTGAACGACTGACACTACCCACTGTTCAATTCCCAACTGACCACCAGTAATAACCCACTCTAACCCTTCATCTAATTGCGCCTTTAATACCTGCTTTAAGGCAAATTTAATTACCTTAATTTTTGGATCTTGATCACCAAAAGTACCAAGCTCATAACTACGATATCCGGTAACCCATAGACGCATTTTCTCCTCCAAATATAAAGAACAATCAAAACCATTTGCGGTCAGATTGTTCGATCAAATTCTGATTAATTGTTTCCTGTTGTAGACCCAGTTGATGCAGAGTTCGCCGAAATACCCGCTTCAGCCGGTGTTTCCCCCGACTGAGCAATAGAAGTTACACTCGGCAGACCACCATTACTCCAAGAAGCATTTTTAACTTCATATTCAACGATATTTCCTTGACAGTTTGTTTAACTGTATCAGGCACGGTCCAGTCCGTGTTGTCCTTGTTTTGCATAGCATAAGCCATTACTTTGGCATAGTATTGTGCTGGCAAATCTTGTTCTGTCCATGGAATGTAGTTTTGCTTTGGATAATCAAAACCGGTCCAAACAGATAGTGCATATGATCGTGTGTAACCAGTGAACCAGGCGTCAGAAATGGCACGATCAGGCATATTATCATCTTCATCATACCCAACTAAGCCAGATTTACCGGCTTGATGTAGACCAGTAATTGCAGCATCAGCAGCTGTAGCATTAGGTTTAATAACACCCTTTAACATATCTGTCAACATGAAAGCGGTGCTCGTTTTCATCGCGCGTGTGCCAGTAGTTGTGTAGTTATGTGTAGTGCCATCAGCCGTCACTACTTTGGTAATATAAGTTGGTTTGTAATAAGTACCGCCGTTAGCAATAGCGCCAAAAGCAGCTGCTTCTTGTTCTGATGTTACCGGAATACCAATGGCATCCGAACCACCAGGCGTTCCGTCTGTTGTAATGCCTAAGCCATTAACAAACTTTTCAGCATTAGCGCCACCAACTTCTTCAAGTGTCCGAGCAGCAGGAATATTACGAGATTGGGTCAGGGCAGTACGCATAGTGATATTGCCCATATACTTTTTGTCCCAATCATAAACATCTTTATCGGTACCGACATACTTATATTTTTTATCGACAACTGTTCGATACGTCGGCCAATTCAAATACTCAATCGCTGGTCCGTAGTCAAGCAGCGGTTTGATAGATGATCCTGATGAACGTGAGGATTGTGTCGCACGGTTTAAGCCAAATGTTGTGTGACATTACGACCGCCAATTTGTGCCACAACACGTCCATTATTAGGATTGGTCATCGTTGCACTAATCTGCAAGTTAGGCACTAGAAAAAGCAACTGATCCATCGTTCGCATTATCGTACAAAGATTGTTGCAAACTAGAAATCCATACTTGTATATATCTTCAGACCGGATTTAGAAGTATCATATCCAAGTTTCTGAGCTTCAGAATGACTGATTTAGCATAAGCATCAAACACCTTGCGATTTTGGTCTGCATTTTCTGCTTTCGTTGTTAAATCTTGTAAGCCATCATTAACAGGAGTAGCAATGGCTGCTTTGGCTTGCTTTTCAGTAATAGCACCATATTTAACCATTGCTTCAATAACAGTATCCCGTCGTTCTTTGGCAGCAGAATTATTTTTTAAGTAAGGATCATAATAAGTTGGCGATTGTGGCATTCCCGCCAGTAATGCTAACTGTGGTAACGACAGTTCTGTTAACGGCTTGCTATAAAAATATTCAGCAGCCGTTTTCATGCCGTAAATACCATGACCCATATAAACTTTATTGATGTAGAAAGTCAGAATTTCGTTTTTAGTAAAATTCTTTTCAACTCGAAGCGCAAGCCACGCTTCTTGAGCTTTACGTTTTAATGTTTGGTCGGCTGATGATGTACTGAAGACAGATAACTTAACTAGTTGCTGAGTTAATGTTGATCCCCCCTGCATCCCCAGAGAAGACCTTTAATGTTAGCTAATGCGGCACCCATAATACGAATTGGGTCCACACCATTGTGCTTATAAAAACGTCGATCTTCAATTGAAACAACCGCCTGCTTCAACGTTTTAGGAATTTCGTTTGCATTCGCATAATCACGCTCCTGCGTGCCATAGTCCAAAACACATTCCCTTGACTGTCTAATAATTGTGTTGAATTCTCAGAAGCTAAATCTGATTCAGTAATATTAGGTGCATCAGTGGCGTAAGTGAAAAATAACGCAGCACCGGCCAAGCTTCCAATAATTCCAAGTGTTAATAGCCAAAGGAAAATGGCAAGTATCCATCTTCGTTTTTTTCTTTGCTGACGAGGCTTTTTTGGTCCGCTACCCTTGCCTTTGGGTCTGGGCCTTGGTGGTTCTTGACCTGGCTGATTATCGTACATATTTTGGTTGCGATTAACACGCGACCATTGATTTGAATTATCATTTGCCATAATACTGGGAAAACTCCTACATATTTATTTTAACGATTCAAGCATTAGATCAACAGCTTTTAGATAATCCAACTTGGATTTAAGCTTTCTGGAATGAGGTACCCTTGTGCCACAATGTCACGATATGAAATTGATTGTTTACCCTTTAAATCTTGCCATTGCTTGATCAATGAACTTGCGGGGTAAACATATCCCTCATTTAAGGTCGTAAATTTGATAATTACAAACCAATACCACTTGAGATAAAATGTTTGCTAAATGTGTGATTTGATGTGGATGAAAATTTTTCAAAGGAAATGATGTTTTATTTTTAGTTCCTTGGCATCAAAATCAATATAACGTCCCTGATAAACACCATTATAATCTGTCGTCGAAGCCTGCTTGAAGTATGCTTCCGTAATTTTAGCTGCAGCTCTTGCTGGTAGTCAACTTTTACAATTGTAATAGGTGTCGGCTTTTTGTGGACAACAGCAAGACGATTGGCCAAGTAATAATCGTTGGCCTCATTAATTTCATCTTCCAATCCCATTCCACGCTTACCGAAAGTCAAGGCTTTTTTTGTTGTTTTGCCCGTTCGTATTGTATTTTGAACAGAGTTGTTCTGGCGTGTGCCTGCTGGATATTTAATGGTCATCACTGCTCTCATCACTTTTTTTAAATATATATCTTTTATTTTACCATAAAAAAATGACTAAACCACAATTGTATAACCTTTGAAATCACGAATGGCCGCAAAAAGCAACGCATGATTATTTTCAACTGAAGTTACTATCTTATTTTGTTAATCAACTCGCTAACATGTAAAGATTGACAATACTAACTTTTTTATGTTAGGCTGGAAAAATTTGAATTTTTCGAGGTAATTTAAGTATGAAGAAAATTAATAGACATGTCATTCACACTTTTTTTGGCATGAGTACAATGGCCATCCCCTTATTAATTAGTGGGCTATTTAATAATCTGTGGTTAGGCGTGATGAGTTGCTTTGGTGCATTGATATTTATGTATTACGTACCTGCTAATCAGCAAAAAACAATGTCACAGCTGCTGATAGTAGACGCTATTTCTGTTCTAGCTTTGCCTATCAGCGCGTTATTAGCTGGATCAATGGCTACCGTATTGTGGATTGGAATATTAGCCTTTAGTTCACAATATATACTAACTAAAGAAAAAATGTTTGGCCCTCAAGCTTTTTTTTATCTTGATGATTAATGGTATGTTATCCAGTCTGGATCAAATATCAATCATAACAAGACTTTTACTCACTTTATACATTATTTTTGGGATAGGCATTGCAACTATTTTCGCACTAATCGAAAATTGGTGTTATGACAAATATGCATCACAGTTCGTTTAACAAGCGTAAAATTTACTCAAAGAATTGAATTTATGCGTGCTGTTAACTATTCTCTTTTTGCTATGTTAGCTTATTTTATTGGTATTCATAGTCACCTCAATAACTATTATTGGTTGTTAGTATCTGCTATCACCATTTTACAAGCAGAGAATATACCACTGCTAGACATCGCCAATATCACTACGTGATTGCTGGTGTTGTTGGTTGTATCTTTGCATTGTTAATCTATACTACAATCCACGAAACATTCTTATTGATGATTCTTGCAGTTATATTGATGGGAATAATTTGTTTCACGATGCCAAAAAGTTACTTGGTTGGCAATTTTTTTACAACACCAATTGCACTTATTCTTTTCAAACTGGTTCGACCTGAATTAGGAACAAATTTAATCATCACGCGATTAATCGCTATTTTAATTGGTACCAGTATTGGCATTGTTGGTGTTGTTGTTTTTGATATTATCATGCGCCAAATTAAGTCACTCTAGTATCGTCTAACTATTCACCGGCCGTCATTTTAATGCCAATAATAGCCACAATCAATAGAACCACAAAAAACCAAGTGGCGCCAGAAAATTTATCATGAAACAATGATACACCGATGATTACCGAACCAACTGCACCAATACCTGTCCAGATAGGATAAGCCAAGCTAAACGACAAATGTTTGACTGCTTGGAGCAAGAACAGCATACTTGCAATCAATCCAACTACTGTTACGATAGCCCAACTAACTTTCGAAAAACCATCGCTCAGCTTCATTGCAGTTGACCAAAGTATTTCCGATAAACCAGCCATTAGTAAAAAAATCCACGACATGTCAGACCTCCAAATAAAAAAGTTGTAACGCCTTACTGGACAAAATTTGTTCATTAGGTGACACAGCTTTGTTGACATTTCCCTTTATGGGACTCACAATGACTCTCATTTTATCACATGACAATAGGTTAGCCAAATTATGATATCATCAAAGTAATTTTATTAAAATATGACTGTTGCAATGTTTATTCATCATAACTGCCATCGGATACGACAACGCCGAAATAATCAGTAGCATGGCATTTCGCAGCAACTCTGCTTTAGGGGTTGATGTATCAACTTTCTTTTGAACAAAAGCACGAGCACTGCCTAAAATTAGATCACTGATCGTTAGTAACGCTAAAAACGTGTCAGAGCAGATACCTTTACCCAAACCACTAAATAAATGTTTGATATTTTCCATGCACCACAGTGCATTAAAACAAAACGTTGTTTAAATTTTTCTGTGAGTTATTTTGAATGGTGAAACGGTGGTGTTAAATCGGCCAATTAAACCGTACTTTTTAAGGGCCCACTGTATTTTTTGATAAACCGAGTCGCGTATCTTATTACCAACTTTTCGAATGACCACGATTTTAGATTTGTGGCTGAAACGAATTTTCCGCATCATCATGTCAACTAATTTCAACGCAACCACTGATGATTTGCTGCTCAACTAGCTTATCGTTTTGTGATAACGTTTCATAATATCCCGCATAGCACTGATTTGTGTCTTGAAATCAGCAGTTTTTTCAGTCTTTTCTATCCCAATAGGTGTAGCCACAACGACAGTTTCTGTTATATCACCGCTAACTATACCCGTTAGCCTTTCAAGTACTTGTTGCGCTGTCATAATTTTTGGTGAAGCGATTTGATTCAAACGCCTTCTGCTATGTACACATTGTGCGAATACACCTCGGATATCGCTCTATTCAATTGTCTATGTCTTGAGTGCCCTTGTTGCATAACGTCCTCCTCATTCACTGCAAAATAAAAAGCGCTTATAGCACTTAGTTAAAAATTATTTAGTTACTTTAAAAAAATAAAGATGTATAATCAATCATTTACCCAAGTCATGTGCTTTTGATAATTAATATTATTATTTCTAAAATTTCAGCTTTACTTTGTTCTTTAGATCGCAAACGACGTTCTTTACTGGCTTGTTTAGCTCTGTAGCATGTCGCTTATTAATTTGGGTCGCGTTGACAATATTGTCTTTCGTTAATTCTTTTTTTATAGATTCACTCATGATCATCCTCCGGAAACTTGTTTTTAGATTTAACTGTTTTAATATAACGTGTCCGTCCGCTCTTATATTATTAATTTTTTGTTTTATTCTAAAAAATTCCATAATCACAGATAATCTTGATTAGTACTTAGACAAGTCCTTGTTCAATTGATTTACTTCGCCTACTTTTACATTAAACATAACTGTGCCATCTTCATTGACTAGAAAATTAGCAAACTCTTGTTCAAAATTAGTCAGTACTTTGGAATCTAGACGCTGTCCAAGTAACGCATATGTCATTGTTTTTTCCGTTTGATTTCAACGTGTAATAGCTATCACTTTGATGGCTCTTTTTAATAATCATCGTCATGTTATATCCTCCTTCTGATGATTATACTACTAACGTTTTATTCAGCTAAATAAAGTGTTCAACTTCCAAGCGGTGATCATTGTACGCAAGTGAATAATCTAGATCCATTTTCATAATTTTTTTCCAAACAAAAACCGCCGTTAGATTTAACTAACGAACGGTTTTAAATACCCATTAGTTTTTCAAAGTAAAGTACTGGATTAACTTGAAAATGCCAATAACTAACAATGCCATTCCAAAGAACGTCCAGACAATCAATCCACCTAATACTGGACTGAATAGGAGACTTAATCCTCCAATATACTAATCAACGCAGAAATAATTGACCACGTCTTATTCGTACTAATTTGGTTGATGATTGTGATTTGAATGAAGCCTTCAATTAACCATGTCATACCTGTTAATATACCAACAACTAGAATTAACGAAATAGCTGCTGATTGCATGTCGATAAAAATGAAAATACCGGCAACAAGATAGATAATCGACACGATCAGGTTTCCTAATCTGGCCATGCCATTTTCTACATCACGTTTGAATACAGCTAGTAACTTGAACAATCCAACAGCAATTAAGGCAGCACCAATCATTCCAGCGGCTGCTCTAGCACTACGATTAGGCAAAAATACGATCAAAGCACCAATTATAGTTGAAATCAACCATCAAATCCTATTGTACGACGCAACTTATTAAAGAATTCATCTGACATAAAATATCTCCCTCTAATCTAGAACCTCACAAGCACTATTTTACGCTATTTATTAATTATATTGCAAAAGTAATTAATTTCGATAAAAAAGCACCCGTTAAGGTGCAGCTATTAAGGATTGCTTAATAGCTCGACTATTTCCAAAATGGAAACTGTCATGGTTGTAAACCATTAGTTGACTACCAATATACCATCAACCTAGTGACACTTGTGCGACATCAAAGTGACATTTTTCACTCGTCGTAAATATGAAAATCGTGTACTGTTTCAAACGTATCAGCGAAATACAAAAATGCTAAATCACGCTTGAATTTGCTTAGTCAGGCGTTCGTCAACGTGATTGCCATTGCTAGCTGATTTTGGCATATCAGACATCATTGGAGATTTTAGACCACTAAGGTCTTCTTGTGCCACCCTGGCAATGCGATCCACTTCATTCTCAAAGAAGCGTCGAACATTATTGATTGTCGCCTTTTTATCAATCTCTGGTAGTAGCATTTTGTAACCCTCGTTTCGAACTCAATCTAAAGTAACGGTGACTGTTTAAACCCAACTGGCTGGCACCCCATCTTTAATCAAATAATCTCGTGTCCCAGTGCTGTCTATATACTCCAATGTTATGTGATTCCCATATTTATGTTGAAAGCTGGCACAATCATATCAGCCATATTAGTAATGCTCATACCAATGTTGTCCTCTTCAATCAAAAAATGATTAGTATTTATTTTTTGACACGTTGTAAAACCCATAATAAAAACTGCTATTCAATTTTTCAATTGAATAGCGGTGTTACTTGAAAAACATTTGCAACATGCGTAACGTTTTTGTAATGTTTCATCATCAATTTTTTAACGAAACTGATTTTTCGTGCTGTGTAATCAATGGACCGTGTTTGCTCTGGATGCAATGTCCCATCACTCTGTAGTGATTGATTAGTTGGAAGTTTGATGTGTGTGGCAAACTCCCAATCACCGTGAATTATTGGCGTCACAATGGCAAACTTCGAATTATTTTGAATGTGATTATCACTCATAACCAAAGCAGGTCTTGTTTTCCCTTTTTTCTGCACCTTTGGTTGGATCAAAGTCAAGCCAAATGATGTCACCTGCCTAGGCTTGTAACTCATAGCTCATCACCTACAGAACCCATTGAATCCCAATCATCTGCTTCACCAGTTGGCGCATAGTAACCGTGCCAATCCTTGAACACATCATCAAGCGACTGTGGTTGCTTAGGCTCAACGACAATTCGTACACTTTGAATAGTCAATTGAATTTCATCATGTTCTGATAAGCCACTTGCTGCTAACATTTGTTTAGTCAAACGAATGCCACTACCATTGCCCCATGTTTTGATACTAGTTGTTGAAACCACCATGTTTACACCTCCGTTTATACTTAAAGTATAAACAAATGTTAATACAATGTCAGTCCCGCTATTCAGTTGTCAATGTGTTGTACTGAACCATTCGTCATATCAACAAATTACTCATACTCTCCGCGTAATAATCCAATGATTGCATCACTATTTGAATTTATTTTATACTAAATATTGTGTTTTGTGGTTTTCCATATTCACTGGCTTTTCTAAAATAAACTTCCTGGTAAACAGCAATCCAACTTTAATTTGCATAGCCGCTCAAATATAACATTCACTTTGCAAGTATATGCTCACTTGCTAAAAGAAAAAGAACAAGCGCATGATGCACTTGTTCTAGAAATTCTTTCATGATAAAAATTTTCTTGTGTCCCCAAAGAGCCCTATGAAATAGCGGTATTAAAGGGTGTATTTTATTCCCATCAACAGTTGCTGGTGGCTTAGCAGTAATGTCGTACACGACACGATTAATATGCCCTACTTCATTAACGATTCGTGCTGAGATTTTTTGAAGTAATTCCCACGGAATATGAGCAAAGTCAGCCGTCATACCATCAACCGATGTGATTGCGCGAATAGCAATTGTATAATCATACGTACGGTAATCACCCATCACACCAACTGAACGAACACCAGTTAAAACGGTGAAGTATTGCCAAATATCACCTTCAAGTCCAGCTTTAGCAATTTCATCACGCAAGATCCAATCTGAATCACGCACAATTTCTAATTTATCTTCAGTAATGTCGCCAAGAATACGGATACCCAGTCCCGGTCCTGGGAACGGTTGACGCCAAACCATCTCATGAGCATATTCAACTTTTCACCAAGCTCACGCACCTCATCTTTGAACAAAGTATTAAGAGGTTCAATCAACTTAAATTGCAGGTCTTCAGGTAACCCGCCAACGTTATGGTGAGACTTAATCGTTGTGCAGTATCTGTGCCTGACTCAATGACATCTGTATATAGTGTGCCTTGTGCTAGAAATTCAATCCCATCAAGTTTTTTTGCTTCATCATTGAAAACTTGAATAAACTCATTACCAATAATTTTACGTTTTCTCTCAGGATCAGTTACACCAGCCAACTTGTCTAAGAAACGCGCTTGTGCATCAACTTTGATAATATTTCAGACCAATTTACCACCAAGCATGGACATGACTTGTTCTGCTTCGTTTTTACGCAACAAACCATGATCTACAAAAATAGAAGTTAACTGATCCCCAATTGCGCGGTGTATAAAACACCAACGACGGAAGAGTCAACACCACCTGACAAACCAAGTAGCACTTTTTTATCACCAACAATTTCACGAATTTTGGCAATTTGATCATCAATAAAGCCACTCATGTCCCAATTTGGCGTCGCACCAGCAATATCTTTAACAAAGTTCTGCAAGATTTGCTTCCCGTTCTCCGACAATGTTGTCTCGGCATGGAATTGGACACCGTAGAGACGCCGTTTCTCATCAGCAATAGCTGCGATCGGCGTTTTTTCCGAACCACCAATTACTTCAAATCCTGCTGGCAATGCTGTCACATTATCAGAATGACTCATCAGAACAGTCTGTGAAGCTGGTGTGTTCGCCAACAGTCGACCAGCATGTTCAGTGTGATTTAATGTGGTTTGACCAAATTCACCGTTTCCCGGATTGGCTTCAACTTTTCCACCTAGGTTTTGTGCCATTAACTGCATGCCATAACAAACACCCAAAACTGGAACACCTAACTCAAATATTTCATTATCAATTGTAAAAGCATTTTCTTCGTAGACAGACTTAGGACCGCCAGAAAGAATAATTGCCTTTGGATTGTATTCTCGAATTTCTGAAGCCGTCATTTTTCGTGATTTTAATTCAGAAAAGACCCCCATCTCTCTAATTCGACGAGTAATGAGTTGATTATATTGACTACCGTAGTCAAGAACTAAAACTTTATCTAGTGCGTCAGCCATGAATTATCCTTTCGCGTAGTTAGGGGCTTGCTTGGTAATTTCAACGTCATGCGGATGTGACTCACGCAGACCATTATCTGTAATCTGCACAAATTTAGCATGTAATTTTAAATCTTGAATTGTTGCAGACCCAGTATAGCCCATGCCAGCTCGAAGACCACCATCAGTTTGGAAGATGGCATCATCAATTGCCATATCACCGCCCTTAAATGAGCCATCTGCTTCAAGAACTTCGCCTTTTAACAAATCAGAAACAAGCGTTGCATCTGCTCCAGCAGCCAATGCCTTCACGACATCCCCAGAATAATGGACACCGCCAACGGCAATGACTGATTTATTGTCATAATTTGATGCCACATCTGCTATGCCCATTGTCACTGTCAAAAATGGATAAGTCAAATCATTTGGCAAAGGTGAGTTGACGCATCGTCCTGCAAGAACAGCATCTGCTCCAGCCTCATAGATTTGCGCAGCAACATCAGGATCTTCGACAACACCAACAGCTACCAACAATTCTGGGTGTGTTTGTTTTGTTGCTTTAATAATTGCTGTTGCACTATCATCCAAAGCAGCATGCAAGTAGAAGAAAATAGCATTGACACCAGCATTGATCAGAGCATCTACCCGTTGGTTGGCTTCAGCGCCCAACCAAACTTCAGCACCAACAACTAATTTTCCTTGTTCATCTGTTAAAGCATTTGAAATTTTTGTTCGTCAATAACAGTAGCTTTTGCTGATTTGATTAATTCAACTTGTTCATCCACTGATTCTTGTTGCACCAGGATACCCAAACCACCATTAAGTGCAATTGGTATAACACGTTGATCTGTTTCAGCATCATAAGCCTCAGAAATTAGTGGTATGTTTAATTTAAAATTTGGTGATAAATGACTGGCTAATGATACTGTATGTGGTAAAACATTTGAAGCGCCCGTACAAGTAAAGCTTGATCATAACCAAGGCCGATAAATTGAGTTGATTCAGACATGATTTCTCCTAAGATTAATTTAAAGAACAGTGGATGCTTTTTGTGTCAACAGGGCTTCAAAATCAACAGCTTGCGTTGACTTTGCTAAATGGCCATTTGCCACTAGTCCAATTACCGCTGATTCACCTAATGAGGCCATTTCTTGACGCATACCTGTCAAAATATCATTTAACACATCCACTAGTGCACCTTTATAGGCCACTCTTGCTTCAATACCTTCGGGTACCATCTTGTTAGCTTCATTGACTTCCCTTGAAAATAACGGTCTTTCGATCCATTTTCCATAGCCGCAATTGATCCCATACCACGATAACTCTTATAAAGATGACCATTATCTTCAAATGAATCACCTGGTGTTTTCTTCTGTGCCTGAAAACATTGATCCAAGCATAACCGCATTACCACCTGAAACCATTGCTTTGATAATATCTTCAGGTGTTTTGGCACCACCATCCGCTATGATTTTTTTACCGCGCACAGCAGCTTCTTTTGCAGCTTCACGTACAGCAGAAATTTGTGGTACACAATACCTGCTACAACTCGAGTCGTGCAAATTGAACCAGGACCAATGCCTACTTTGACAACATCCGCTCCGGCATCATATAACGCCGCAGCGCCTTCACGTGTCGCAATATTACCAGCAATGATGTTGAGTTTTGGAAAAGCTTGACGTACTTCTGAAACCTTACGCAAAACGCCTTCTGAGTGCCCATGAGCAGAATCTAAAACAATTGCATCAACACCAGCGTCTGCCATAGCCGCAACACGATCAACAGTGTCATTTGTCACGCCAACTGCACCAGCAACCAGCAAATGACCATCGGCATCTACAGCAGCCTGAGCATAGGCTTGGTGATCAAATTTTGCTGTTTTAACCTGGCGTACTTGTTCAGCCTGTTGCGCAATCGTCATATTCTTATGAATGACACCTAATCCGCCCAATTTAGCAATTTCAATGGCAAATCTTGCCTCGGTCACCGTATCCATTGCAGCAGAAAGCAGCGGGATATGCAAATGCAACGTAGGTGTCAAATCGATTCCTAAAGCAACCTCATCCGCCTTGACTGGCGAATTTTTTTCTGGCACTAGCTTGACATCTTCAAACGTTAATCCCATTGGGACGAATTTACCTTTTGAATTAAACTTTTCCATCACATTCTCCAAAAAAATTATTGTCGTAGATCACACCGTCGCTCATTAATAAAACCAATTGAGAAATCGTTGTAATATACTTTCGCTAATCAGGCCTTTTTGCCAACAAAATTGTCAGCAGATCCGCCAAAAATACAAATAAAAAAACACTTGGGATACACAGATCCACAAGTGCTTTTGAACGGTCAAAAACACTTGCGGATAGTCACGACGTTTGGTGCGTGGTAGAAACTGCTGGCCATTTTCCAGCACTATATCTGCAAAGTAATGTTTTAATTATTGTTTTCATGTTACACGCTTTTATGAGAAAAAGCAACCGGTCAGATCAGAACAGACAGTTGCTTTTACATAAATTATTGTACACTGCCTGCAAAACTAGGCATAAAGTTCGCTGAAATTGTTTCCACGCGGACGTTCATTCCTGGTTGTGGCGCAGCAACGTATTGATTGCCTCCAATGTAAATGGCCACATGATACGAAGCGCCCTTTGTTCCCAGAACAGCAAGTCACCAGGTTGTGCCTGTGAAACGGCTTTAGTTTTTGTGTAAGACTCCTGCGCAACAGATGAATGAGGCAACGAAATACCAGCCGCATTTTGGAATACATAGCTGACCAAACCAGAGCAATCAAAACCAGTTTGTGGTGTAGCCCCGCCCCATACGTACGGAATATTTTGAGTTGCTAATTGCTTAGCTAATGAAACAATCGCCGCACTTGCAGCTGTAACATTTTGATTGGCCGCTGGTGTTGCAGTCTCTGATTGTTCAGACTGTGGCGCAGCTGATGAGGTGCTTGAACTTGGCGTTGCAGAGGCAGCTGATTCTTGGCTTGCCTCGCTGACATTAGATGCAACTGACGCCGTAGTTGCTTCAGAAACCGGTACATCAGCAGATGACGATGTGACAGGTGTTGCCACATTAGCGCTGCTGGCAAGATCTGTTGCAGGCGCCGTAGAAGAAGCGGCACTCACCACAGACGTCATAGCAGCTGCGCTTGAAACTGAAGCGTCGGAAGCCGCTGGCTTACTAGCTACTGCGACAATAGTCGATGTTAGGTCAGTAGCGTCAGTAGTTGTCCCGGTACTAGCCTCATTAGCAGGAGAAGCCACATCAGCACTACTCAAACTAGTATCTAATGAACTTTCTGAACTTGTTCCTGTTGAAGTGGTAGAAACCACTTCAGGTGCCACAGATGTAGCATTCTGAGATACTGGTTCATCTGTTGTAAAGTCAAAATTTGACCGGCAGAAATCAAATCAGAATTATTGTTGTTAGCAACTAATGTATCTACACTCACTTTATGAGCTTGCGCAATTGACCAGAGTGAATCACCCGCTTTGACGCGGTATGTAGTGGTTTTCTTTTAGTACTAGTCTGCGCAGCTTTCGTTTCTGCTGGCGTGTTAACGTGTAACACCTTATCTTTTGGAATCGTCAAATTTGCCTTTGACAAACTGACCTCATTCGGTTGCGCTAAACCAGTTGCTTCAGCAACTGAGCTTACGGCTTTGTCCACTGCGTTTTTCACTTGATCAGCATTGACAATACTTGAACCAACACCAACAAGTCCGAGCACGCCAAGGCCAGAAGCAATAATTTTTTTATCCAGACGTTCCATATATTCACCCTTTCTGCCTATATCAAAACAGCCATAGCCACTTTGACAAAATTCTCAAATCTTAAGTTTCTCTTAACATATTAAGTTTATCACGTAAAACCTTAAGAAAATACTAAAACTTGATTATTTCATCAAATTGTCACATTTTGATAACATTACACAAAAAAACAACCCCATAGGGTTGTCTTTTAATGACTTATTGGTCACTCTTCAAAACGCCACCGACTGCGTAGTGGTCTTTTGGCATTTCTCTTAAAATGACATGTACGGCTTCACGTGAAGCCCAGCATCGGCAACGATTACATCAGTAATATCTTTAACCATTTTAGCGAGTTGTTCGTGTGAACGTCCTTCTAGTAGTTCAACTTGTACGATAGGCATAAATAGCCCTCCTTAATATTTAAAATCTATTTTACCTGATTATCAGTCACATTTTCAAGCTGGGATTCTAGTTGTTTCTCAGCTTCAATCTGTGCCTCAATCGTCTCTACTTTGGGAACAGTAATCGCTTTTTTCATTTGTAATTGTCTATCAGAGTCTAAGAACTCACCTGACACATTAACTGTGTTCAATAAATTAACAAAGGCCTTAGGATCAGCGCGATGGACAATTTCTTGCATTTCAAATAATTCGTAGCGAGAAATCACCATCATCAAGGTAGTGGATTCTCTTTTTGTGTAAGCACCTTTAGATGGCAGAATAGTAATACCACGTATCAAATCTTTATGAAGAGCTTCTACAACGCCATCCCCTTTTGCGGTGACAATCATCGCAGTTAATTTCTGATATCCCGTATACAGAGTATCCACAACTCGACCTGTTGCGTAAATACCAATTAACGTAAATAGGGCATTTTGCCAACCAATGAAGAAACCGGCAACAATGACAACAACACAGTTAATGATATTCATCAACGCGCCAACTGATTTTCCTGTTCGCTTTTGAACAACCATGGCAACAATGTCCATGCCACCAGTCGAAAAGCCATACCGCATTGCCAAACCAATTGCAACACCTAACAGTAGTCCACCAAATAGTGCTGCTAACATTGGATCAGTCGTCAACGCTTTTGTCGGTGCTATAATTTGAATTGTTGACACAAATATGGCATTTAAAAAGCTTAAGATCGTAAACTTACCACCAATTAATTTCCAACCAACAATTCCAATTGGTATGTTAAACACCATCATAAACGTTCCAGTTTGAATGTTCATTTGAAAAGTATGTTGCGCAAACAATGACAGCAACTGTGCAATACCATTAAAACCACTTGAAAAAATATTATTAGGAATTAAAAATGCATTCAGCGAAATGACTTGAATGATAGAACTGACAATGAATACAACTGTTGTTAAAAAGATTTTGCGCCAATTAAATTGAATATTTGCCATTGATATGATTCTCCTAAAATACGTGGTCACTTACCTACTAATCATATCAAATTGTGTTTGCTTTGTATGCTTTTTATATGAAATTAGTCACTAAAAAATAGACTCATTTCCGGTACATTTAAAGTTAAACGATCAACATTTTGGTTGGTTTTACCATAAATCGTGAAATCAGATAGGCAATAATATACAAAATGCTAATTGCCAAAAAGACAGTTTGGTATGGCATACCTAAGACGTGCACAATATAACTCGCTAATTGATTACCAGAAAGACCAGCAGCTGCCCAAGCAGTTAGTGCTAACCCATGGATTTTAGAGATTGCTTTCATACCGAAACGATCTGCAATAACGGTGGCAAGGCCGAAAAGCCGCCACCATAACCAGCATTAATTAAAAAGAATGTTCCAACCAATATAATTGGCATTAAAAAGTTACCACTAGGCAAAAAATAAGACAGTAAGGACATCCCAATTGAAATGCCGAAAATCAACTGATACACACTGTTTCTATCTTTAAGTCGATCAGATAGTGTCGCAAAACCAATTCGACCAGAAGCATTAAAGAAAGCATCAACGCTCAAATGGTAGTAATCGCGCCAAGCGAAAACACCGCACTCCCGTTTTGTAATGTTAAATTAGATAAAATATCTTTTTCTTGTGAAATAATCGCTAAACCTGCTGTTATATTCAGATAAAACATCAACCAAATCCCAACAATGTCATGTTCCCCATTACTTTTAGTGGTTGGAATGGTTTTTGTAGCGGTTTTTCTTGCCAATCAATTGGTTTATGAATTAGCAGAGTTCCAATCAACATCATGATTGCAAAGACTGCCGACAACAAGATAAACATCTGCATAAACCAATTGATTTTTGCAAAGTAATCATAACAGGAGAAAACACCATTTTCGCAAGACCGAACCCAGCAACCGCCAAGCCGGTTCCTAATCCTTATTGTCCTTAAACCATAGCATCAAATTTTTGACTGGGGTCAGATAACCAATTCCTAAGCCAATACCCATCACAATACCGTAAAAAATATAAATACCGATTAATGATCGCTGTTGAATGCTAAAACCTGTTCCTAACATACCAGCCACAAAAAATAATGTTGCTAACAACGCCGACCGCTTAATATTTTTTTCAACATAGTGTCCCAATACAGCAGCGGAAAGTCCTAAAAATAATATTGCGATAGAAAATGCCCATTCCACATCAGGTACGCTGGCACCAATATAATCTGCAACTGATTGTTTAAAAACACTCCAGGCATAGACTGTGCCTATACTGCCATGAATTAGAAGTGCCGGTAAGGCAGCTCGTAACCATTTATTTTCCATTGGATTATTTCTCCCGTGTGTTATACCCTGAATTTGTTACCTTTATATTTAACCATATTCGCAATAATATTGTAAAGCATTTTACGTATATTGTATTATTAATAATATAAAATACGGTTATTTGCGAACTATAATTAGTTATATTTAAAATATCATATCATAAAACAAACTTTAATGATTTTGAAACAAAAAAACGTCCAATAAATGGACGCTTACTAGAGAATTACATTTTTTCTAACCGCGCAATTCGTTCTTCAATTGGTGGGTGTGTATCAAATAAATGTTCTTTATTTTTAAGGGGTTGCTTATATATAGCGCTGCTGACGATGGATCGACATCCTGCATTGTTTCTGACCACCTAATTTTCGCAAAGCTGATATTAATCCTTGTGGATTTCTTGTCAGTTCAACACTGCCAGCGTCAGCTAAGTATTCTCTATTTCGAGAAAATAGCCATTTGTACGGCTGCTGCAGCTAGTGGCGCAAGAACCATCATCAAAATCGAAAATATCATCAGGATTGCCTGCAGCCCACCACTATTGTTGCGATCATTGTCTCTGCGCCTTTCCCCACTTCCCCAAAACCACCAAGTTGCCACCAATATTGGTGAGTAAGGTAATAGCGGCCGACAATGCTAAAGCTATTGTAGAGATACGAATATCATAGTTACGAACATGACTCATTTCATGTCCGATAACGCCTTCCAACTCGCTGCGAGTCATTATCCGTAAAAGACCAGTTGTTGCTGCTACTGCAGCATGTTCTGGTCATTACCCGTCGCAAAAGCATTGGGACTGTCATCAGAAATAACAAATACTCTTGGCATAGGAACTTGCGCAACCATTGCCATATCCTCTACGGGTGCCACAGTTCTGGCTGTTGATCAGCATTCGTTATTTCTTGACCATGGTTCATAGCCATCACAACAGCAGTTGAATTACTAATCATAATTGCTGTGTAATGACACCAATAATAACGCACCTACAATGCCATATTACCAAAGAACCAAGCAATAGATAGCCCACGGCTGCGCCTACAAGTGCAACTAGACAAAAAAGGCCAACAAAAAACAATGGTCCGTCTTTTATTTGATTGTATTTGTTGATACAACATTAAAATTTAACCGTTGCGTACTTCTTTCTCTGCTTCAGGAACTTGCAAAAATCGCTAGGTTGGAAATGATGAACGCCGGCAACAACATTAGTAGGAAATGAATTGTAATTTTGTATTATAGTTCGCGGTTGTGGCGTTAAACAATTGTCGTGAATAAGCAATTTTGTTCTCAGTATTTGTCAGCTCTTTCTTGAAGCTTGTTAAAATTAGTATTGGCTTTAAATCTGGATAAGCTTCAGCACGGGCAAAAATCCTGATAAAACACCACTTAATTGATTAGAAACCATTTTATCAGCTGGCGTGTTTGCTGCTGCCACATCTTGACGTAACTGTGTCACTTTGGTTAATGTTTTCACTTTCATGCTTGGCATAGCCTTTAACCGTTTCAACCAAATTAGGAATCAGATCATTTCGACGCTTTAATTGCACGTCAATTTGACTCCATGATTCTTGGGTTTGCATTCTAGCTTTAACAAGCCCGTTGTATATACCAATCCAAGCCAACACAAGGATTGCGATAATTACTATTACAATGATTATTGTCATGATTTCCTCTCATTCTACAAAAACTTCTCGATGATCTTTTAAACCAACTTGTTTCTAACCACATGTTGTACCACTGTGCCAAAAACGGTAATTGTTGAAGTAACGAATACAGTGTCACATCTTGGCTATTATCTATAATATCATAATGCCAAAAGCTATGCCCCTTCTCATCACGATTTTGAATAATTCAAGGGTTACATCGGCAATTTGTAGCGTGGCAC